>JAODUE010024475.1:0-22952 GCA_027564755.1 Amblyopsis hoosieri
AAAAGTAGAACTGTATACTACATTAAAAGCAATGGTACGATCAAACTAACCGAAAAAGTCTATACAGTGTGATTAATGGCCTTACAGTATATAACTGTAACTACATCTTTTTCAGATAGGCCTAGTACACAAACCTAATACTAAACTCTGATTCTACTGTATATTTTCACATTTTACCTTATACTAAACCCTTATTCTACTGTATATTTTCACTTTTCCCCCCCTCTTTGTAACACACTTCAATATGTCCCAATACTGTTTCTTATATATGTCAGAGCTGACAGTGAGTATCTTCATAAAAACATTATTCTGGATATAGTAGTATTGTATATTAAAAGCATTAGTACAATGGCAACCGACAAAATGTCTATACACATCATGTGCAGAAAATGAGACCTACGCCACGATTGAGATGAGAGAGGAATGCTGTGGTCACTTTTTACCTAATAGTAAACCCTTATTCTACTGTATAGTTTCAGTTTTTTCCCCCTCTTTGTAACACACTTCAATATGTCCAAATACCGTTGCTTATATATGTCAGCGCTGACAGTCATTCCATCAGATAATCCAGGCCCCAGTGTTTATCAGGCCAGTGGACCTACCTGGCCTTTTTGGCGTAAACGAATGGCTTGAGACGGGAACTAAACGGCCGTATTCTCAATCGGTTCAGCCTCCTGCGCGAAAACTCTACAGTGGGCATAAGCCTGTCCACCATCATCTCTTCTCTGCCTCCCATATCCACAATGGTAGAAGACTCCACAGTTGACAGTGAAGCACAGAACGTATTGTTAAATAGTCCTAGTTGGTTGGAAGCATGTCTGTTGCCTTGTGCTCTGTGGCACTGAGTGGATCAGAGATCAAGTAATGCAGGAGAGAGCTGTGATTCCAACACTTCACTCATGTCATTCACACCTGTCCCCTCCCCTCACTAGGCACAGTCTCAGTGACACACCCGTTCTGCCAGACACTGGCTTAAACAGGAATTACATGAGGCACATCACATCAACATCAAACAATAAAATACAGTATGCACTAAAACTAACTGGAAATTACATTGATTCAACTGATACCTTGTGCATTGTCAGGTTTAGCATAATGGAGGTCATACCATTAGCCTAATCTCTATATGGAAATATAAGCAAAAGCAAAGGCCAAAGACGATTTCACTTTATATTTAATCAAGGCTCCATTGTGGAAATAAGAGGCCATTTAATCAGTGTTTTTGTAATTGCATAGGAGGTAGAACTAATGCAATCAAATACATAAAAGTATAAAAACTGTTGTTAGAACACACAGGATATGTTGAGCACCTTACGAACAGGTAATGCGAGCAAAAACAAATATGTCATGTGGCTCATGCTTTTTAGGAAGCTAAGACATACCATAAAAAGACAACTTTTACATGGTTGGTTAATCCTAGTTCCACCTCATACCTGAGGTGTGTGTGTGTGTGTGTGTGTGTGTGTGTGTGTGTGTGTGTGTGTGTGTGTGTGAATGAGTGTGTGAGAGACACAGTTTGACAAGTTTCTCGAGTGAGACAGGCCTGTCAACCCCCCAGTGACCCTCAAATAGGACTGATACTAGCAAATTATTCGCCATCTGTTGTCATGATGCTGACATCCTGTCATGGGATCCTCATATGAATGCAGAGTGTGAACTACATTTACTAACGTAATGGTTACTGGACAACATTGGGTGCATGGTTCAAGAAAAAAACAAAACAATGCACCACGTATTCTGCTACTTTCAATGAAATATCTTAAATACATGGAAGTACATGGATTCCCAGTTTAATTGACATATTAACTATTTTCCATGTTCAACAACAGTTGACGGAACACAACCGTTTGTAAAAACTGTAGAAAAAGGGGGCAATACATCTAACATCTCAAATGAGCCAAACAAAGCTACAAGCATGGCTCCAAATGTCAACACCTAAGTAAGTTGATGACGAGCTTCTATGTTTTGCTGATACCTTGCATTACTATTAAACTGGTTAAAAGATCCCCTCTGCTAAAGTGTTAAATTGGTCCACAATGCCATTGCTGTAAATGTCACCGACCTGCTATTGTTTCTCTCCCTCTGAATGGGACCTTGCATTTAGATCCGTGTCAACAGGAAATTAACCTCTCAGTGAAGAATAGACAACAAACCGATGTCAACGATTAATGTTCCAGGAAATAACACAATGTAACCCTGGTTGGCCATGGAAAAAAAAAAGTAATCCAGTTTGGTAACTGCACAGAGAACGAGCTGATGCGGACAGCAAGCAACAGTGAATTCCACTGCAAGCCCCTTAGCTTTCTGAGTATTCTATACGGGCAGCATGCAGCCTTGAGCGAGTGTTCAGATGTGATGGTTTGTCACTATACACCTGACTAACATAACATAATACAAGGCCTGGAAAAAACACTAAATTAAATTGCTGCTAACGTCCCATAGAATTTAGACAGTGGAAACTCTGTTCTGACAGTGAATTAAAAGAAATAGTTTTCCTGTACCCAGCTGAAAAGCGTTGAATATAGCGCTAGCACCCTATATGTCTATAGCATAACCACACAGCAAAGGTCTAATCCTACCTGGCCTTGGCCCGTCCATTGGCTCTGTCTGATAGGAGGGCCCGGGCAGCCAAGCCACTTCTCCGCCAGGGCATCCTGCGGTAGTCTCCCCCCTGCTCCCTTCCAGCCCCCGCCCCTCCAAAGTGCTGCGAGCGGTAGGAAACAGCAGCTGCCTGCCCCCCTGGCAAGCTGCTTCCGTGACCTCCTCTGGTGCACGTGTGTGCACTGGAACAAGGACACACTCCTCCTCGGCCACTGGTGAGCACGCCGCCCCGTCGCATCCTGGGCCAGGAAGGGGGAGCCCGACGGCCTATTGGGGGGCCTCGGAGGGGCAGCTGAGGGACAGCTGAATGGCTGATTGGATGACCGGGACTGGGACACACCATGAGAGAACCTCTGGTTGGCTGACGGGCTCGACTAGGCCGGGGCTGAGAGAGGTATGTGCCCTGGACCCACCACCACAGACTGCTGTCCAGTGGAGATTGCCAAAGAGAGGACAGGTGGTGGGAGGAAATGGCACAGGGAACACGTTAAAGCCCCTTATTTGATTACTTACTCATAAGGCAAAAACGCATTGAGATTTACAGTATGTAGCTTTCTGCTAACTTGGCTTCTTTGTCTTTTGTAACTGAAAGCAATTGAAACTTTAGTGTCACTACTGTGGTCCAAACAAGTCACTGTCCCTTTGGTTATTCCCTCTTTTAGCACGCTGAAACACATGTCTTATGCCACCTCAAACAAGGCTATAACGAACGAATGCACTCCCAAACATAAGATGTGGTGTGCTCTAAACAAGGCAAATGGTCGTCACTAATTGAGGAATGTACTTTTAATTAAATTAGTTAATTTGTCACTGAAACGTGATTTTCCATACAACGGCGCATTACATGGATTGTTACACACAGATATGTCCCCTGGCCTACGTGTCTCTCACTGGGAAGCCACCTAACATTGTTGACATGTTTGGTATGTAAAAGATAATGACAGATAGCAACATAGCTTAGAAGATATGCATTTGTACTGCTTAAACTAGCTAGACACCTTGATCCTGTCACACAGCACCCCTAGAAACACAGAACCTATAGCTGTAGGGGGTAGAAAAGATCACCTGCCACATACTAAATCACAGTAGTAACAACATTAATCAGTGAACCCCCAAAATTAAACTAAGAAATGGTTTATCTATAAAAAAAAAAATTGATACTGCTACTTGCCTATTCAAGAGAATTATAATATTGACAGTATGTGTTTACTTGACCGTGACCTGTTCAGATACTAAGACCCATTAGGATTAAAGCATCTCCTAAATGTTGTAAATCTACATTTTAGATTTTGTCGTATTACGTTTTTACTTGGTAGTACTTGACAATGGTAGGGTAGTTCTTGCACCACACTCTGGAATCTGGCTGGTTTAGCTCTCGATCATAGCTTCTTCACCATAACCAGATCAACAGATTAGAGACACTTTGTCCTTCTCACTCTCAATTTCAGTCCGTTTATGTTCCCCGTTTATGTCTGGTTCTCAGACCTTTTGACTTGTGAACAAGTGATCCATTGCTTGGGCCTCACATTACATGCACAGTCATTATATTACAGATTAACTAAATGAGACTACTTTCTAACAATCTTGAAAAATAATGTCATAATCCCAGTAAAAGCCTTTTGTTACCCTCGGTGTCTACACTACAGCCACTGTTCTAACGCATTGCCTGCTTCATTTACTTCCAGGCATTGTGCAAGATTACCTGGACGACCATTCTACATCTACATCAAACCTGTGGCCGGCCGGATAGACAGATCCACCATGCTGCTCTTGTTTTACACTTCTTTACCTTTCATCATCCCCAAAATGTCTTCCTCTGTTTTATCGGCAATGAGCCAAGCCCTCTGTTGCCCTCCCTGACGGCTCTCTTTAGCTCGGGGACAGTTAAACCTAAAGCGAAACCAGGCAGGAGAATGTGATGTCACGTTACTGCAGATGTCATGTGACAGCCTGCTTAGCCTCTTGACCTGCAGGGCACTGTGCCCATGCCCGTGCCTTGTGTGTGTGTGTGTGCAGAGCATAATAAACCTTTAATGTCCCTGAGGGGCAATTTGCTTGCATCAACAGTCAGTAAAATAAGACCATGGAAGGTCTATCTAAAAGTTAGCCAAGATAATTTAAAATGACTCAAAATATTGTATGGCACACATTCACAATACTTCCCAACATGTTTTTGTTTTTCACACCCATCTTGCCAAATTAACAGATCATGGCAAATGTTAACACTGACTCAATACATGAAGTGTACACCTTTCAGCAGAGATTTGTCATCGTTAAAACCTTTGAGCTTTCTTAAAGAAAAACAATCGCTGATTTCCTTTTTACAAATAATAGTATTGGCATCAAAGGTAAGTTTGTCATCTAATGTATTTATACTGCTTGACAACAGTCAACAGCTTCCCACTACTATGGCAGAAACAAGAGGAGTAGCCTCTCCTGAAGGAGTGGGACTCCTTCAAAAATCTATTGACATTTCCTTGGTGTGGGGTGTGAGTAGGATATAGTAGCCTATATCATATTGTAGTGCTATAAAAGTGTATTGTATTGCCTTGTACACCCCTTTTATAGGTTTTGAAGGTACATTTCAATTATACCCGAATAATACATTTTCTATCAGACTTGGTGAGTCAAACTCCTGCATTACACCCTCAGTAAAGTGTGTGTTACTGCTCATTAAAAATGAATAATTTATGACAATTGTGTTTGGCATGATAGCACATGGATTGTGAGGCTGGTATGAATGACAGCAAAGGTTGAATGTGAAATAGATGTGCACAGTATTGTGAATGGTTTTAACAGTCACGTGACCTGCTGTTTGTCTCATGTGAAACATGTTGTACCACTCACATGCAAAGTGCAACATCAGATAAGGTCACTCTCAACAGATGCCTACTATGAAAGTGTTTTTCAACAGTGCTCTCTCTTGCCATGGGGAGCATCAGTGGATTACGGTACAGTACTAGCCTACAGTGCGCTTACAGTAGGCCTACATACAGCATAGACTACTTCACATTGATGTCATTTCTAAGCATCCCCACTGAGGGAGCTTCTATATGATGCACAATTAGTCGTTTTTTAACAAGAGGGTGGGCAAAAACAGAACAGAAAGACTGCCTAGATTGGCTGAGTTGTCAAGTGCTTCGGTTGCACATTCAGAGGTGGTGTAGCAATTGCTGAATGTTGATATTTTAAGTTCTGTTGTTTTTTTATTTGTTATGTTATTTTTTATTTGATCATATAAAAAATAAATAGGGACTGAATCACATAATGATTCAGTAGGCTACTATTTCTCTCTTTATCTGAAATAGAATCACCGTATCCATCTAAAGGCTGCAACAGAATGCAAGAAAATGCAGGGCAATGATAAAGTTGAATGATAGCATCCTTCTTGCAGTGCAGCCTAGCGCCAGCCTAGTGCAGCACGCTGAACACCCTTAAAAATTAGCATGGCTAATAATAATGTGGTTAATGTGCGTTTTTTTTTTTCTGTACGGGACGGTATGAGCGTTTTAGGTTGCTAAGGTCACGGAACTGCAAAATGTTCGCCACACAACAATCCCAATATAAAAAGCATCCCCTGTTTAGGTTTAAGGCATGGACAAAGATCTGAGCAGAACGCATTTCTTACCAGAAAGAACAGCATCGATCCCCGCGGTGACTAAGGTTCGGCTTTACTGTAGCGCTGTATAAAAAAGTATTTTACTATAGAAATTGTGACGCTTTTGACGAGGTAAACCCAGTGCGCCAATTGACATCAAAAAACAAATGATATATGGATGAATGCCCAGCCTGGATAGATGCTGGTATTACAGCCATCCACGTTTTCCGTCTAACTTTGCTGTTGACGTCACCGCGACAAGTGGTGTACGGTACTACAAACTGACAAGCGCGGGTTGTCGTTCCTCTGCAGCCCAAGGCGAGATTAGTGTGCAGGATATCAGTACGTAGCAGCCTCTTACAGAAGGGGGGGTTGATGTATCGACGTCATCGAAAGATGGCCCAGGTGTTATGGTAGGCCTGTTGAGGTTTTCCAGCGATGTGCAAGAATAATGCATCCCAAGAGAAGTTCATATGCATGATTGTAGGCTATAGTCAGGACAACAACACATAATGTAAATGTATGGTGCATTATGTAAACCTGCTAAAAGAATACAGCAGGCTAGCTGCTAGCTATTGCAAGCATAGGCTACGGCCCTGGTAACAAGGACACATTATGTAGTACAATTATAACTGGATCAATCAGGATAAATAATGATATTGTATAAAGGTTTTGCTTGATGATGATACACAATTGATTTGTTATTATTTGTGGTTTAACATATGGACACGTTCTACCTGCATCACCAGGCAAAGGCTCAAGTTAACACTGCAGGGTAGTTAATAACGATAATTAATGTATCTTCAAAGTATCCCTTAAAAGGTTCAATGTGACATATTGTGGTGTACATAGTATAACATGAAGACATATTTACTATGGAACTCTCCAAACATGTTGTCTAAACCTATAGCAGACACTGCTCTACTGTACTGTAAGGTTTTTAGGTGGTAATATCATTCCTCACAGATACAATCCTTTGTTATCCTGTTTTTGTTTTCATTGTCCTCTCAACTTCACTTCAGTGTGTGTGTGAGTGCACGAGAGAGAGAGAGAGAGAGAGAGAGAGAGAGAGAGAGAGAGAGAGAGAGAGAAGGAAAGAGATAAATGCAGTCTCTTCCTGCCATTGTTACATCCTGCAGACTCACTTGAGGCCACACCCCTCCAGCTCTGGTTTGTGGTCTGCCCTCCCCCCCAACCTCATCTACCAGCCAACTCCACATTCTGCTTCACCATGTTTCCATGGAAACAGAGAATATGCCCACAGATGATTGCATCCCCTACTGAAAGCCATTCACGGTCACAGACATGATACAATATAACTGCAATTCTGACTTCCACAATACCAATATTTAGTGAGACCTTCATTATTCTGTTAGAAGGAGGAATTTAATTATGTTTTAGTGAAAATGGATGGCGAATATTTAATTTTAACATAAGTAGTCTCTTGGAAATGCATTGGTAATGTTCATAGTGAAAATTATTGCTAAAGTTAGCATATTATACAAATAGCCTAAAGGCAGTGAATATTTTTTATTGATGTACTGCGATGGCATACTGTATACTGTAAACATGGGTAAAATCTAGTGTAATTGGTTATGAATACAACTGACCATTATCATGTTCATGTGTGTATGTACGTACGAGAGGGTACTTTATTGTGTATTTTTATTTGTATTATGTATACAAGTTCATTCTGTACAAGACCCATCGACATGGTAACAAGTGCATGGCCGCAACAACACAGCAAGTGTGAGAAATGGCTGAAACTCTATCTGCTGTGTGGTACTCTATCTCTCAAGTTGGACCAGTTGTATTTAGTGTACTTAGTCAAATCATCAGGCATGGCCTTTTGTTGTCCACGGCCCAAGCAGTGTTGTGAAACAGCACTATGCAATCTCTTGCATTTGGCTCACATTCTGACGTGTGCATTAAGCTGGACTTTCACATTCTTTACAAGCTTCTGCTGCTTAAGTGCACCTGGAAAACAGGCCAGACATCTGCTGCCTTACTCTGTGCATGTGAAATGCTATGTGCTACAGAGCTTCAAGTATATTAATGGTAACAAGATTTGTTTTTATTCTTTGCAAAGGTTGAGACAGAAGAGGTCTTTCATTTTCCTTCAGAAATGTGAAACACGAGACTGCATTTTCATACAGAAATAATCAAATAGGTTATGATTATTGCTAATGCTTTTATCTGTAAAATTACATTTTGTGTTTTTTAGCCTAAGATATTTCCACAAAGCAGCAATATAATTGGAGTGCAATGTGCAAAATACAGAAATATTAAATTTTTCTCTGTCCAGTTTGGTCAAATGCATTGTGTCTGACCTAAAATAAATATATAAAAATATGGACCTAATGTAAATTTCTGAATAATATACAATATTGTGATAGCATAGTCTATTACAGCTGCAACAGCAAAACATATCCAGGCAAATGTGATTGTGTTGTTTTGAATCGGACCTCTTAGAACAATTGTTTTTGCATTAATCTGCAAAAACACATTTAATTTAGGGAGATTGTGTCACATCCAGATAATCCAATGTAAAGTGGAGAATATACTGCTGTGCGTGTGTGCGTGTGTGTGTGCGCGCGCGTGAGGTGAGAGGCAGCGAGAGAGATAGTGAGAGAGAGAGACAGGTAGAATGAGTGAGCGAGAGAGACAGAGAGCCCAATAGACCCTTCTCCAGAGAGAGAGAGAGAGAAAGAGAGAGGGGGGGGGGGGAGGGGGGGAGAGGACAATTCACAGATGAACTGGACTCAATTGCTCCATCTTGTGGTGTGCTTTGCTTATCCAGAGCAAGGTCACACTGCTGTTATGAATTAACTGTTCACCACCTATAAAACACATAGGATAAACTACCTGTACAACACATTAGCCTAATCTGTGGGCCCAGAACAATTAACGCTGAATACAATTTAGGATAGTGTGTAATTTCACCAAACATAGCCTATGTGTGCAGTCACATCTTGTTTTCCAAGCTATGTTGTAACATCACCGGATTGATATCCTTCCTCGACTCTGATTCAGCAACCTGATAGCCTACTGTATGTTAACCCATTGTCACTGCTGCTGCGTTGAGGTATGTTGTATTCATTTGGTTGCAGGTGCCAACTTTAGGGACTGCCTTTGAGCTAGGCTACACAAGTGTCATCTACCTTGTGGTGAGTAGTCTATTATGCATTATTTGGTCATTGCATTATACACGTCATTGATTCTAACATCACTCACTCACTCACTCAATATCATCTACCACAAATATTGTGTGCATTTGTCCACCTTTACCACCAGAGGGAACTATGAACTCGTATTTCTCAGTAAACATTTATTCTAACACGAACGCGATGGCAATTTCAGGGGAATTGGGGGACTATAATCACATAGGCATTGACTCATGCTGTCACACAAACCAATGAAATATCACGCAATTAAAGATGCATTCAATATGTCATTATATTTAATTGCCAGTCTATTTGAGTTTGCCACGTTTTATATGGTAGTCTACTATGCAGTAATCTAAAGGTTTTTACATTTGGCAATGTGTTCTGGAGTGGTTAAATTGAGTCAAGTGGTTTTCAAAATCTGGGTCAAATATGTTTTTGAGGGGATAGCTTCTACATTTGAATTACATTTAAATTGTTTATAATTGCAGTGATGGCTGTCATTTATAAAGTAGCTACCTGTATATTGTTTCATTATTTGTTCAAGACCAATACTATTGATCTATTTTTAAAGTAATCATGTTATCAAACCATGTTGTGCTTAATTACAGGCATACTGTATGTATAAGATTCTTCCCTATGATCGGAGGCCTGTATTCAAACTGCTCTGCTAGGCTACAACAAAAGCCAATTTGCAGAATCTGACCACATAATGTCTCCAGCAGGGAATGAATTACCCCTCTGTTGTTGTTAGTGTGCAACTTTGCAATGCCAATGCCATTTTGTGAAACAGGGACAAAGCTTCTCTTTTTTAGTCTCTAGTGAAAACACCCTAAACACATCAGCATAATTTTGAAGAATCATTATGACATTGTAAGGTTTGCAGTCAAAGCAGTGTTATGTTAATTAGAACAATAACAACATTTTACTGGTCTTACCCTCACCTGATAAATACCTTACCTGATAAATATGTTAATAATCAATTATTTAAGGCATTTCAGTCGGTCTCCAAAAGGTTTTATTTGATGTAATGTATTTGGCTGTACTTTCCTATTATTTCCTGCTACTACCTCATCATTGTACCATGTGAGTTTATTACTTTAATGTTATTGGTAAGGCATTGCATTGATGGTGATACAGTTATGTGTGTGAAAATACTGTTCTATGAAAACTTGTAACTTAATCTTGTGGTTTTCCCCAATAAAAGATTGAGTGAGAGTTAAACTGAATGTTACGAAAGAGAAAACAAAAGCAAAAAAAGAGGTCAGCTTGGTTTCAAGGAGGATAAAGTATATATTACTAAATATTTTATAAAGTAAATAGATACACATTGTATAATGATCTGAACTTCAATCAATGTGCATTGCATCACAAAGTTATTTTCAGATATGTATACCTGTGGCTGCACTACACTAATAGAATGCTTTCACTTTTAATGGTACAGAGTATGGCCATTTATTTACCACCCCCAAAACATTTATTAGTAAGTCCCACGGGATGAATGTATCTGCTAAATGATTATTTGGAGCAGAAATTCAATTACAACACTGAAGCAATCTATCTTTGTAATAGATATATGGCTCAGATACAACTGCTTGAATCATGTTTATAGTTTCAACAGCAGTCTGTACAATAAATATCTTATAGTTAAATAGTGGCTTTTAAAGTGTGTTAACCAAAGGCTCAGGCAATAACAAAAAACCCAGGAGTTTTGAAAGTACTGCACAGTATCTTAGCTTTCATAGGGCTTCACTTATTTGGACAGAGACCACCGACGTACCTGGAATCTCCCAGCCTAGGGGTCACCGCTCCTAGTGCTCTTATCCTACTGGGACCACATTGGACTTACCTCCCACAATCTTCTCCTGCACATTCTTCCTGATGTTGCTGTCAGATGGGATTGCCACATGTATCACAAATGCCCTCTTCTGCGATTTGTCAACCACTACTGGTTGATTGGCCAATAGTTGCTTGTCACGCTGGAGCTCCAACAGGATGTTAGCACTGCTGTTCTCAAGCACTTTTGTCTCCCATTGTATCTTTTTGGATATTTTTGGATATTTTGATTTGAATTAAACACTCTTATTTAACTTCATACCTTTAACCTAATGTAAAAAAGCTTATATGTTGCTGCCCAGGTGGTAAGCCCCCTGTGAATCCTGGTTATTGAACTATTACAGCATTTCAATAATGGACAGTTTCCAGCCTGCAAAGTAGTCTCATTTGCCTTTTCAATAACCAAAGAACTGATACATGTCATGTGCAACTGTCACATTTGCATCCCTAATATAGAGTGCACAAGCCTCCCAGACGCTTGTACTAATTATCTTTTGTTTATTTAAAAGACACTGCCCATGTTTTGTATTCTCTTTTTTTACAAATAACTATTACATCTTATTAATGGGATGCCAGGACAAAATGCGGCTGGTTTGTCATTACCTCCAACAAGTTCATTTGTTCTGTAGCTGTGAACCTAATCAGGTGGGAGATGTATCGTGGTGTCAGAGTATAGTACATGTTATGACAGACGTGCATGCATATAGTATAGATACTCAGACAAAAAGACAGCCATTCACAAAGGTATGCTGCATCATTTGTATTCAGGCCCTGTACGTTTATGATGGTCGTGTTGTTTCTGGTGTAAATGAGCATTCAGAGGGATGTTATGCTAATGTGACAATGTTCTCTGGTTTCATTCTAAAAGGACAGAACAAAAATGTATTCCATTTGTTGTTAACGGCACTGCACAAGGAAATGCAAAAAGAAAATTGGGACAATTAGGAAAATTACAATATGATAGTCCTGACTGCCGACTCAGCCTAAACACAAAGGACCGGTCAACAGTAAAAGTGACATGATTTGGCAAAAACAATGTGCATTAGTATTTCTACAATGATTAACAATCAAAATGATATGCTATTGCAAAATGACAACAGGTCAGTTGATGACAACAGTATATGTGATCCATATTGTCCATCATCAACTTTGTCAATACATTATCTATGGTATGATTTGATAGGGTGGACTCATGTCTAACTCTGGCCACTGTTGATCCAATCCATTCTGAGAGGGAGAGAGAGAGAGAGAGAGAGAGAGAGAGAGAGAGAGAGAGAGAGAGAGATAGAATTGGTGGGGTGAGGAGAGCGGGGTACCTGAGTTAGGCTGAAGCACAAACCATGACTGATGGAAATATATTTTAGAGAGACAGTATGGCATCATAGAAGATATATTTAAAAATGTCATGTTATCTTTTCAGAAATTGTTTATCTGTTATCCGTTCAATGACTTGATTCTGTTAGTCTTGCAAGCCAGCATTCTGGTGAAAATGGCAAATAATTACGTTTATGGCAATGCTACCACCACAAATATAGTTATTTAATGCTGTCTTGAACTAGGATATAGGCAATCGTTGTGAATGCTCTGCAGTCTTGTGACCAGCAATTAATTTGTATTATATCATACAATAAGTACCTTGTTAATCCTCTAACTGGGGGTTACTGTAATAGATTTGTTCACAATTCAAGAGCGGGTCAGAGGTTCAGCCTGTGAGATTCTTTCACTTGTTCATGATGATTCAGAATCACAATGCGACACTGGTAGCATCATATCAAACAGTAGAGACTGCATGGTAACTGGTTAAATGGTGCTGTGACTGTTGACAGTGCATAGCATTGTGTCATTGGTAATACTCAACATGTACAGTAATGAATTAGGGCTTTAGAAAAATCCAAAAGCGAGAAGCATTTCAAATCAAGTGTCATGGTGCTATGATCAATGATGACGCAAGTAGAAACTTCGTTGTATGATTTATTAATGTCACCTATGGCAAAGTAACCACGCTGCTTGCTGACGGGAAGAACTATAGCGTAAGTACAAGTCCATGAAATATGTAGTTTGTACTTAGGGGTCTTAACGACTTCTTGCCTTTCCAACCTTCGTGAGAGCAGGCACAGTGGGGTTAAAGAAAGAGGGGAGGGTATGCACAAATACATGCTTCATCAACCCGCTATGCTGACCTAGTTTCTCAAACCAGTATGTGGGGTGAAACATCAAACGTTGGTTTTCTACATGCCCATATAAACTGTCAAGCAAACAAAATATACTCACCATAAAACAGTATATAGGTCTATACCCTCACCTATACACACACAGCTACACACAATAAGAGATTAGTGATTAGTGAGTCTGATATGGAGTGTGTTAGAGAGGCCGGTATATATACTGAATTCATAGTCCATGAGAAATAAGATTTGTTCGAGGCTAGAACAAACTAAGGCAAATAGGCTAAGGCATAACATTCAACTACACGACATTAAATTTCACTGAACATCTCAAAATAAGATTTGTTGATGATCATCTCCATCTCCATCACCTCACCAACCAAACCTGCATTTTGTTTCAGTCTCCTCCCTCCCCCAGCCTCCTCGCACTAACGCCCCGCCCTCAAGGAGTGACTTGGTTAGAGACTGCAGCCACAGCTTTTCTTAACCACCCCGCTCTGTCCTGCTAACGGGGCAAGTTAACCCCCCTATGTGTGCGATATGAATGTTCGACTTTCGTAGGCTGTACTTAGCATCCATGTGAACGCAATCGGAACGACTTGACTTTGAACGGAGCGCGGTGAGTAAAACAGTAAAACAAATCGTACAGATGTTGCCAGTTTCGAATATTGAATGTAGCCTAACTACAGGGAGAGAGGACATTTCTCAGCGGTGGAAAAAGCAGTGGTAGGCATATTAGCACTATCAATGTTGTCCCCTATTCTTTGGGCAGTTGGTCCACTTTGCAGTTAGCAAGAGTAACTTAACTCTTTAATACCAACGAGTAGCCTACCGTAGGCCCAATTATACCGATAAGTTTATCGTTTCCGTTGCTGGCGCCTGGAATGTGGTAGGCTACCGTAGGCTTCTGATTGAACGGTACGGTAGTGCTCAACATTCTCCACGGGATGATGTGTAATATTACACGTAGTAGAGTCGCTTACAGAGATTGCGGGCTACTTCAAACCACTGCTTATGTTTTGTCCGATTTAATTTCACTTTTAGAGGCTACTTATCTTTAGTCGAAACTTAAAGTGCAGCAACTTAGAGTTACGGTATCTATATTTTTAATTAGATATCGTTTCAAGTAACATTTTAACATTTAAATAATCAACGCTATAGCCACAACGCTATACAGACTAACATAAATTATTATAATAAAGGGTTTTGGACATTCTATCTGCACCATTCTTTCCCCCACACACACCTCGCCCCCTCAACCATTATAGTTTGATTGCACACTGCTCATAATATCCCCTACCCTGTTATTATAATGGAGTGTGTGTGTGTGTGTGTGTGCGTGTGTGTGTGTGTGTGTGTGTGTGTGTATGTATGTATGTATGTATGTATGTATATAGTAGGTTTGTGGGAAATTGGCCCTATAGACTAGGCTAGTTTAGCTTGAGTTGTGTTGCTTTTTAAATGTTTTATGTTTGGAGACATCTTGCACACTTTATCTGGCTGTGTCAGCAATTGCTCATTCTGTCAGGTTGTAATTGGGCTATCTGACAGGCCAATGACTGCATGTATGTGGTGTGCCTGCGCCAAGTAAACATTTAAGACATACATGACGAGGGCACATGCACAAAAATGGGTGTGTGAATGTTCCATTTCTGAAACCACATGCGTTCGTCCCTGGAACATCACATTACATGTAGCCTATGTATGTAAACACGCACCAAACTATGTGAAAACAATTGGATACCGTGATCATGAATGCATAAATGCACAATTTACAAATACGCAGGTGCCTCCTTGCATGCATGTATGCCGGCGCACACACTGCAGTGCACACATGCACAGACAGGCATTGCTCCATTTGAAGGGCAGCTAATACTGTACGTGTTTCCTAGATGAACCATTAGCCTGATGTTTGGTGTAATGGCAGAATTAGATGCCTGTGACTGTCTTTGCTAGCTGTATGTGTGTGCCTGTGACTGTCTGCAGTAGCTGTATGTGTGGCCTCTGAGGATCCCTTCCCCTCTCTGTCTCTCTTGCACTCCCACATTGGTTGCTAATGAGCTGCTTCTATAATATATTCTCTCTAGTAACTGATGTTTAATTACTCTAAAAATGATCTGGCTGTTGCTTGCTCGTGACATTTCGTAAGGGGTTATAGGCCCAAGAGGCACACTTGGATTCTTTACACAATTCAGCTTGGGTTCTAGCTGGGCAATGCCTGTGATAGACATTTACACGATGTTGACGCATTGACGCATGCAGTACAATTTATTTAATCTTAATGCTCACAGGCAGCAGGGTATTTGTTGTGCTTAATTAAAGGCAGGGTTAGTCATTCTCGAGAACGCTTGCTAACTTTGAGCTGAAGTCACAATTAGCTCCACACATTGAAATGCACTGCGGAGCCAATCGCATTGTTGTTTCGTCCGTGTTTGTATTTACGGAGTCGGGGCTGCGTAGAAGTACTGGATTCTTTTTTCAGCATGCAGAGAACGGTAAGATAGCGGAATGCAAGGAGATATTTGGTGAATTAGTAAAACATGTATTTGCTTAAAATGACCTTACAATATCTGACTTTTTAACTTAGCCTAACCTAATTAAATAAGTTCCTCCTCTGCCCCCTGCTAATTAAGATTGCCTTAGCCATGCCTTTAACAAGCTAAACTGCTATAGTGCTTACCTGTGCGTCCTAGGCATCTGGAGTTGCCCACCCTGCTACAGGACCAGTCTGTGTACCAGTACAAGCTACATGTCAAATAACCTTGTTAGGGGAAGGGGAGGGAGATAGAGAGGGAGAGGTCTGTTTACAGTTGAGTTTAGACTTTAGAGCATTTTCTTTGTATGGATCAAGCAAATCTATGTAGCTCACTTCAGTTCTGCATCCATCATTGACCTGCAGGCTGCTGCTGCAGGTTGCACTTGGGTCCAGACCACATTCCTATGGTATCTACTGTATGACCACCGCTCAAAACCAGCGACTTCCAGTCGGCAGGAAATTGAGCTCATAGTGTTGTGGCCTGCACTCTGTGTTCAGGAACGTGTTTGACCCTAGGGGCCGTAGTTATGTCATCACCCTCCCAACCCCCACTTGCATTGTTGTGGATACTGTGATAAACTTCACAGGTCCAGAATAAAGCTATGCTAAGACATAGCTTCTTAATAGATTAGCCCTATATTAATTTAAAATGTGTTAGTTTATAATACCAGCCTTATGATACGGTAGGTCTGGCTCTGATTTGATTAATGTGAAAATACAAGGATGTTTCCTACTGTATGATTTTAAAGTTTCTTACTGCGGCCTGCCCCGGAGAAGCCTATAGTGCTGTACAATCAATTCTTATAAAAGTGCTGCTTACTATCTAAAATAGTAATTTCTGTTTGACTGAAGAGCAAATGCCTCTCAGATTAGAGAGCACAGCTGCTGAGCTTCAAAGGTAACATTCTGCCAGCATTGTCTGTGTTTGTGTGTGTGTTTGTCTGTGTGCACGCACACGCGCTATTTGAAATGCTATTTCTTTAAATTTTCGGAGCTGATTGAAATGGGGCCCATTTAAATGCCTTTTTTGATTTGAGTATGCTTTCAAATGGACAGCATGCACTGGTGTCTGGCTGTACCATGGTGTGTGTATGTGTGCATATTCATGAAACACTCTGGCTTGTGTAGACTGATTTGTTAGTCATTTTCTTTTCATCTCTCTCTGATATGGCCACAATCTCGCTATTGTCTGGCAAGAGGAATTTGTTTTGTTTAATAAAAAGAAGAACTTAAGCTATTTGAATGGCATCTGTAATAGGATAGGTCTAGATAGCATGACGACCCAACGTATCTGTTTTTGGCACGGGTTTTACGAAAAGACTTGTCATTGTGGTAAACCTGTGGCTGTCGTTTCTGCAGTATCTTCTCTAGAACACCAGGCTCTACTGCCTGTCTACAGTACTCTAGCTGTGCTCTTTCCCTACGGCGCACAGAGCCATGTAGAGATATGACTAATGGTAGATTACAAAGTGGAGCTGATGAAGTGGAAGAACAGATGGGGCTTCTTCAGTCTGTTGCTCTATCTTGCTCCATCTTTTGTCCTGTGGCTTTTCCCGACTGCATTAAAAAAAAAAAAAGTTTCCTCTCACAGCCTGACAGTAGCAGACTGTCAATATGTTTATACATATTTATGAGCAAATAATATAGTCTGTCATGTTTCTATGACCCCATCTTTACGATTGGATGCTCAGGAATACCCTGACTGAAGTACATTGAAGTCTTTCACATTAGGGCTGGACGATATCTAAAATCAAAATTGAAAACACGATTAATTGAACATTGTAACTCGATAACGATTAATGAACGATTGTTTTGCTTCCATGCATTTGTGTGAACGGGGCGGAGTCACGTACACACACGCGATAGTTAACAGTATAAATATTTCTGGCGGTGCCAGTTATAAAGTTACTGTATGCATTTGCTTCGAATCTGGAAGAAAGAAGAAAGTTATCTGAAAAGCTATAGAAGACCTATGCCTGTAGAGGTGTGTGTGTGTGTGTGTATACATACATACATACATACACACACACGCACACAGTATGACCACCTTGTTTTATAGTAAGTTGTCTGATAAATGCTTATGTGAAGCCAGCAGGGCTGCAGTGTTACGAGCCAGTGACGTGAAGCACGCCAAATATGAAATGGATGCAACAGCAGTCCGTGTAGTATTTATTGATGTAATGTGTTTGGACTAAATATTTTACTGCGTTGTTTTGTCTGGCATGACAAGACAATGTTTGACCTTGATCAATCGGTGGACAATGAGTTATTACCGTAGTGGTTACTGTGAGTCTTCATAGGTGAGTAGTTAAAACAACATTTTAAATACAGTTGTTGTTGGTCTGACAAAACAGGCGTTGATTGTACCTGCTATTGTAGCCTACAGACGTGTGCACATTGAAACAGTCCCTACTTGGATTTTTAACAGGTTATGAAACATGTTGAGTGTTTTTAATGGAGTTTTTGAGAATGAGCATTCAAACTCGTTCAAAGCATGTAAAACGGTATTCGGGCCAGCCCTACAATCACTTTGTTGTTGTTAGTTATGTGAACATGCCCACCCACTCCTCCCAGTTTTGTTGTTTGCTTTCAGCCAACTGCTTTTAGATGTTCATTGAACTAAGCGTAAATGTTACACCGTCCTAAACTCAGTCTTAGTCTATAACTAGGGCCGGTCCTAGTAGAACCAGGCAATCAGTCGATCAGGCCAGTTCGGTTGGTGCTGACCGCAGAGGCTACAGTTCAATGAACTTTTGTACTGAACGACACATTTCCTCGAAAACGTTCTTGAACTACTTTTCAAAGATGTTTGCTGTGTTTAATGGGTATGGCGAATGTTGCCCAATGATGTGTAGCCACATATAAACCTGTTAGTGTTTTATAAGTAGCCCATTTGTGAGTAGGCCAATTTGTCATTTTCACTATTTACCAGTACCAAAGGTTGCTTTCATTACCATATTATTTATCTTAAATGTATCCTGTCTCATTCCGATATGAAATCCAATACATTTTAAATTGGATGTTGACATAATAATTGTGGACACATCCTTTAATTGGAACAGAATTTGTGTGCTATGCACTGACGTAGTTGGTTCTACATCATCTTGTGCACATCTATACAGCTGGAAACATCAATGTACAGCAGTAATTAGGGCTTGACAATAATTAAATATCAATATACTGCGAAATACATTTTTCAACAACAACAATTTAAATGTATTTCCCTTATTTTGATAAGCTATACATTTGTCATGACAGGTGCAGCAATCAGCTGTAAGGCTCTACAGTGCGACCATTTCACTCGCAAATGGGACAAAAAATCTTGGTGTGCAAACATGAAAAATTATTTAGGCGCACTTTGCACCTAAATAATTCTATCCACTATGTTCGCAGCACAAATATGCACAGTTGCGCATTGTTATAAAATATAATATCGGCCAACAAAGATAGTAATTGTGACAGGCCTTATTGGACACTTATTTGCTCCATCACATGCAACATTGAATGGAGCGTTTCCAAACTGATTTGGAGAGAATAACATCTTAGTGCTTGCTAAATCAGGATGGTTTTACCAGGTTACTATTTCTTGTCAATATTTTAATCTCCCTTTTCATTCTATCAAAGTGAGATTTAAACAGCTGGCTTGTTTGGTAGTGAAGGGAGATACCTGCATTGTGTTGTGTCTGTGGCTATTCCTGCATTTATTGTAACAAAATTGGTTTCATGCTTGCCCGTCTCAGTAGTGCATTAGAAGGGACACTCGATTCAGACTGGCTCAGTCTTAGCCTTGTTTACCCTGAGTGTAGAGCAGAGTGTTGCACTGAACTAGCGGAATGACAGGAAGAGAAGGGGAAAGACAGAAATGGTATGAACGATACTTAAACAGAAATAAAAGGGAGATAGAGGGACGTAACGTGATTGAGAACATTCCTGATTATGCAGATGGATGCAGCTTGGGTCGGGCGGGTGCTAGTCACAACCATGGACGTTCTGTGGTCAAAGTCGGGTGGATTCTAGCATCCACCCGACCCTACAAACAAAAGTTGTTGTGTTAAAAAATACAGTTCAGTTTGATGTTGAACATGCATGCTGTTGAAAAGCTTGTTGACAGTGGCACAACAAAAGCAAATGAGACATGCAAGAATGTTCCAATACAGGGATGTTCAATGAAATCCCTCCAGTATGACCTCAGTTTGTCGGCTCGGTTGTCTGTTAGCTACAGACTGTAAACTGTGCCACATAATGTGAGTATGCGTATTTGGATGGCTTGTTTTCTTAAAAAAATAATTTAAAAAAGCTTTGAAGATACTTTATCTTGAAAAGTACATTTAATTATAGGATGTATTATGTCCAACAAGCGAAGCAGTAAGGTAAGGTACCGTTAATTCATTATTTTACACTGTGTGTTAATCAGCTTCAACTTTGCTTTTGACCTTAAACACTGTTTAATACACTTTGGTTTCCTGACAGTTGGTGGAAATATTGGTATCTCAAACCCAGGAAACTGTTGCCCTTGCTGTGTCAGGGAAGGCTTGGTGTGACTAATAATTAGGTTATCACATATTCTTAGGCGCTATGCAGGGCTGAGTGATGTGTTGGTCAGTAATATGTTTGGCCTTACAGAAAATAGTTCCGGCAGAGAACCGTGAAAATTTATTATATTGGCCTCGATCCACCATTTTAAATCTAGTAAACGACTTATAGTTTTCCACCAGAGCAGTTATACCATACTGTCTAAACCAACATTATTGAATAATACCTATCTGTTACCTATATTTGAGACATACTGCCTACTTGTGCTTCCATTCAATGGGCTCTACTACATGCTGCTGCTGTCAGTGCAGTAACTTCTGTCTACCTCTGCCCTGGTTTGTCACAACGACGAGGGAGAAAATGACCCAGAATCAAGTTGACCTGAGTACTTTAAATCAAGGCTCTAACACAGGAAATACATTTTCTCCCTACCAGCACACCCTGCGCCAACTAGGACAAGTAATCTAGACAGAATAAAGCCTCTTCGTAGAGGACATCAGGGAAATAAATAAAGGGAGACGTGATGGGGTAGGGGGATTTGAGTTAGGAGAACGGAGACTGTAACGAGAAGGGCTGGCATGGTTAACTGGAGTGCTGCAATGCCATGAGAGGTCATCTTAGAGGTAGCTGGACTTATTCCACTAGAGAGCAACATATAAAGCTGCCTCTCAGTAAATAATAGACACATTACCAATTAGCCTTGGACTTAATTTAAGGCATACATTAGATGCTTAATCCTAACATACATAACCTTGTATTTTTATAAACACACGCTTATTTACAGCACCTGCAACTGTCTTATTTGTGATAGATGTGCATGTTTTGTTATTGTGGGCCATGCCCTATCCAAAATATATAATTGGTGTAGACCTAAAAAAAAACAAACGATGTTTCGAAAATACAACAAAGAACAGAAGCTCAGTAAACACAATTACTGCGATTCCACTTAGTACTCAGCATTAGTATAATTTACTCTATTAAATTACAGTGGAATGTTTAGTCTGCAAGATAAAAGCATTCATTGCTGTCATTCAAAGAAATTATGTCTTTAATTACGGGAAACTGAATGGTCAGCCTGTGCGAATAACCATTTCATGGTCTAAGATATGTGTCTCTTTCTAGAGACCGGCCTGTGTCAGAATGTAATATGTCTAGGTCTATCAGACTCACACTTACGGATGGACAATAATTAAATATCAATATATATTGCGTGCGGTATACAATTTTTTTAATAACTGTGATTTTAAAACGTTTTTCCGGAATTTCGATAGGCTATTAAATACACAGCATTTGTCACTGACTGTTGTAGCCTACCGGTATTCAAGGCGAACAGAAAGAATATAAATCTATCGTACCCGTACGTGCGTGATGACTTGCACTACAGACTCTCAGTAGTGGGCTGTTTTCACGTTCAATTTTATTAACTCTCTCACCTAACAGTAAATGTAACAGGCTTAATATTATGAATTATGTCGGCTTCCTCCGATAACCGTCTTGGATGGAACTTGGCTGCTTCTAATTCATTCTAATTCTTCTAATTCATTAAGAAGTATATCGTGATATACATTTTGGCCATATCGTCCAGCCCTACTCACACTCAAAACTGTTTCCTGTTGCAGTGGTCATGTGCTATGAAAATAGCTCTCAGTCTTGGGTGGGTTAGAGCCCAATTTATCATGTTATTTGGCATTTAAGGACACACTGAAGCTGATAACTTTAGGATGTGGGGGTTGTGACTGAGTCCATTTCCACACAAAGGACATGGTTCTCTTTCAGGGCCAGTGACTACCAAAGATGATTATTTCGTCAGAAAGTGAATTGATAATTATGAATAAAGGCATTAGCAGCACAAACCAAAAACACAAAAGTAAATTTTTTTTAAGAGCCAAAATCAATGTATTGACTTACTAACTAAAGTAAAAACTTTTCATTTTTTAGAGTGGAACATATTACACACATCCTCCAGCATTCTGTGAGGAGTAAAGAGTGGGTTTGATATGTATGGTCTGTGAAAGTGTGTGTGTGTGGGGGAACTCCTCTTCACAAAGCTGCACGTGATACACACAGCTTTTTCTTGCAGGCTTTGTTTTGTTTTCTTCGCCCCGTTAAAGGGACGGGCATACGGACTAATGTTAATATTTGAATAATTGGCAATCCAACCTTTGTTTGAAATGTGAGTGTTGACCATGGCTGCAGATTCATATTAAATATTTTACCACTGCATGTAACACGAAGCAGAATCATCTCAAACCAAAACAAATGCTCAGAGGATCAGAGGAGATCAGAGGAGCTTGGATTACACAGGCGCGTGCAGTATGATGCTATGATCTGCTACTGGTATCTTTACATAGAACATAGAAGCTGTTTGCTGCTGCATTACTGTTTAACATATTATATAATAGGACCGTTAACTTGATTTTTGTACTTCAGCATAGGCCTTACTAGCCTCGCGATACCATCCTGATCTCGCGAGCTTCAGTTTAATTTCGCCGTGAGAATCAGTCTGGAAAGCCTCGGAA
>JAODUE010024485.1:0-22951 GCA_027564755.1 Amblyopsis hoosieri
ATAACATGTTTTAAATGTTACATATATATTTAACTTAAATCTTGATTTTAAAATAATATCGCAAATCAAATCGCAATCGCAATATCTGTCAGAAAAATCGCAATTAGATTTTTTTCCAAAATCGTTCAGCCCTAACGCACACACAGAGATAGACATGCACAGTATATTGTTTTCTAGCACCTTGTCTGCAGCTTCGGTCAAGTCCTCTAAGCTTAAGTTTATTTCTAGTGTCATTTCAGTTTTTCACCATCAGAATGGTCCCAATACACTTAATACAGGTGTAAGATGCACAGAATGAACGTCTGCGAGGTAAAATACAAAAAGACAGCAACATAGTCCCAATATATGTCACAATATAAGTACAAAAGCCACTGAATAATTCAATATAATGATACAAACGGTATATATACATAAAAAATAAATGAATAATAATATTTCATTAGGTCTTAAGACTACTCTTACAAATCTAGGGGCAGGAAAGTGGTCTGGTTGTTCCACTCCCAGATGCATAAGCCCCTTTGTTATGGCTTTTATTCGTATATTCATTATTGTTATTTTTTTTGCCTTATACTGGTACCTTGTAGTACTGTATTTATGACACTCTGTTTTATTTGTTTTATTTAAATTCCTTGTTTTATGGAGTATTTTAATGTAATTGCAACTTTCTATGTTTCCATGTTGTTGCATTATACTGTGAAGCACTTTGTGATTGCTGGCTGTGAAAGGTGCTATACAAACACATTTTACTTATTATTACTGACTTAATTGTCATCTGTTGTAGCTACACAACATCTTAGCAATATGAACACTTGCAAAATATAGCTCTCAATATACTGTAGTGTTTATAATAGATATATAATGGGTAGATTGTATGCATGTATCCTCCAACTGCCCAAGAGCTGACTAATTAGGTTCAGTCTGGAATGTGATTCTGCATGCTAATGATAGCATTAACTAATGTAATACTTGTCTTCTAATGTTGGGATCTTCATTCTTCCATTCCAGCCTTGCCGTCTTCTTCCGCTGGCTGTTTGATAAAGAGTTCCTCTCTGATGGAAAGCTGAGGTTTGAGTAAGTCATCTTTCTATATGGATTGCACTACATTTAATGGGCAATCTGTCGTTACCTCTTGAGACCATCCTGATTTTGCGAGCTTCAGTTTGACTTTGCGGCGATAATTGGTCTGGAAGGCTTCAAAATGATCCGATTCACAGTGGCTCTGACCAATCGGCATCATACTGACAGCTACAGGCGTAGTTTAGGTGTGACGGTAATCGTCAGTTCGTCCAGTCACCTGCCACCTTTAGTTTTTTTTTTTTTATGCTTAAATCTGTCAGGGCCAATATTCTGGATCTGTTTGGCTCCATTGTGTTCTTCCTCCCTGCTCTAGCTGTGTGTTCCTACCTGACCAAGGGGCGTTCTTCGTCAACTATGTGATCGCAGCGGCGTTGGTGGGCTCCGGCATGGAGCTGCTGCGGTTGCCGGGGCTACTGCTTTACACCATCCGCATGATCCTCGCTCGCTCTGCGGCCGAGAGGAAGTACGTCAAACAGGTGGGAAGATGTTGTCTACCTTTTTTTTTTTTTAAAGGTGTGTTCAGTGATTGAAAGCTAATACTTTTTTTCATTTTTGTCAAATTCAGATAATATCTATTCACAGTCACAGTATCGGCCTGTTCTTTGTGCATGCTTAATAATCTGGTGTTTGTTACTGCACAGCCCTAGCTCTGTAAATGGGAACAATGGGAATGTACAGATGGGAGAGGTGTTTTCTCCAGTATGATGGACTTTCATCTCATATTATAGGACACTTGCATTGTAGTAAATTAATACATACCTGTGTAACTCCACAAATGTTCTGTTCATTTCATGTTGGTCTATATTTCACGGTTACCCTTTAAATGCTGTAAAGATGCAGCAATCTGCTTCCCTTGCGTCTACAGAACCAGGCTTACGAGTTTGAGTATGGAGTCATGTATGGCTGGACCCTGTGTGTATTCACCGTAATTATGGCGTACAGCATCACCTGCCCTATCATTGTGCCTTTTGGTGAGTGGTTACTGGGGCACAAAGCCCACTAAAGTGGATCATCACCTAATTAACACTGCATGTTGTTGCTTTCAAGATATATATATATATATATATATAAATATTCTTGTAATTATCTTAATATACATTTTTATTTTGGTATACATTTTTTATGATCTATAATACATTCTGCATACTTTTTATATTTTTTTAAAATGTGCAATAAATGTATGTAAAGCATGCGATTCATTGTGATTAATCGCTAATACTTGTGGTTAATCGCGATTACACTCTGACAGCCCTATCATCACGTGTTCCTTTCAGGCCTGCTGTACATCATACTGAAACATCTGGTGGACAAACACAACATGTACTTCACTTACCTGCCTGCCCGTCTGGACCGTCAGGTCCACCTGGGAGCTGTCAATCAAGCCCTGGCGGCGCCTATCATATGTCTAATCTGGCTCTACTTCTTCTCCGTCCTCAGAACAGGTAGACATTAAGACATGCGTGTGGAGATACGTACGTGTAGTGCAGTTGAATACGGTTAGTGGTTTGGCCCGCTTCAGGCAGGCATGTTTGTTGACGTTTGTATGTTGACGTTTGTTTGTTAAAAGCTGTGGTGTATGAAATGCCATGCACCACCGTGCTAACTAGTTGCGTGCGTGCGTGCGTGCGTGCGTGCGTGCGTGCGTGTGTGTGGTCGACCCAGGGTTCATGGCAGACACATCGTTGTTCACTCTGGTGTTCCTGGTCGCAACGATTATCATCTGCGTCAGCTACACCTGCTTCGGGTTCTTCAAATACCTCAGTCCCCACAACTATGTGGTATGTTTCTCTTTTTCTGTGTGTGTGTGTGTGTGTGTGCGTGTGCGCGTCCCTACACCCTACCTAATCTTTTGTTGCATTGTTTTACAGGTAAAGGAGGAAGAGGAGGATGCAGCAGACATAATACCAGAGAACACCACGGTAGTTTATCTGAATTCTCGTCCTGCAGTTTCACACAGGCATAGCATGTACTGTTAAAAACACTGTTGCCTTTTTGAAGGAAAGCTGTGGCTAGCCAACGGATGTCACAGCTGTTAGACGGGAAATGTTGTTTGCTCTATTATGGGAGAACTGTTGTGAATGTCTAAAGAGTATTTGATGAAACGAAAATGTGGTGATTTGCAAGATGCAAACGTTGGCCTGTTGGTGGCACTACAGGATACGTTGCACCTGCTTAAATAGATTTAGACTGGGCGTAACAGATCAGTTTGCATTATGCAAATATCTATGAATGTGTTCTACGGGCTGCTATACGAAAACTAAAGAGCACAACTGTTTTGGGGCTTGGTCCCTAAGAGGGCTTTGTCACGCTGTGTGTTTATATTTTTATATTTTTTAAATGTTATTCCTTCCTCTTCAACTGCATCGCTCTCTAGGTCTACCTTCCCAGAGTGCTCAAGCCTGAATCCCCCACCAGCTCCACAGATGGGACGCACCCCATACAGCAGTATGGTTCTACAGAGAACAGCCCCACGCACTGCCCCAGCCCAGTGGATGACGACGACCTGTTGGTGCCGTGAATCAGCCACGCAGGGTCACAGACATGAGATGTGACGCCTGACAGTATCTAAAGTAAATGTGTGAATATCAACTTGATTTGTCTGCTGTACTAAGGTTACCGCAGGGAACTCCAAATAACTCCAAAATGACTCTATATTTGGAACATATGTTACAGCGGATATGTTTCCCCTCTGTTTTTGGAACAGTCGGTGGAATAGATAACATTGAGGGTACTGAATGAATCTAGCTATATGAAACGTTTCAATTAAATATAAGCACCGATACAGTATCAAGTGCATTTGAGTAAGTGAACAACGGCAGCCCAGCCATTTGATGTGGACCAATGGAGTGAAATGTGTTATGTAGAAGAAATCCTGTTTTTTTTCTTATTTGTCTTTTGTCAATACACAAGGACCAGTCTACCAAAGAATGTTCCCCTTTCACACAAGGCTAATGGTTTATGATTTAACCTTGTGAACACTGTAGCACTTATCCAAACATTTCAAACAACATGAAGGCATCAAACTAGAGCTGCTATTGCCAAAGATAATGGAAAATCCCCTCCTCAATGTGTAATAGCCTGTTTGTCATGGTCAGTGTTTTGATTGTCTCAGTAACAGATTTGTTTAAGTACTATTTGCAAAAGAAAGAATTCTGTTTATGGACATTATCAGTTTAATAGGTCAACAGCATTTGCTCTTAAGTTTGGTTTGCAGCTTTTAATTTTTATTTTTACATTATAACAATGAAGGAAATTCTTGTTCATCTTAAATTTTTTGACTTATTAATGGGAATCAATCCTTTTCTTAATGGAAATACATATATGACCGCTATGACTATACATGTGATTCTTAACAAAAACAGACATTTATTGAAATTGTTATATTTAACCAGATGGTCTCATTAAGATTTAAACATATTTTGCAAGAGACCTCACAAAGAACCAGTGTAAAATGAACATAAGAACAAAATGAACATAGAAGCCTCTTATTCTGCTGAATAGACAAATTAATTAACCAATATGATCATGAGCTCCATATCCTTCGGGGTTTATTCAAATGGATAATAATTTTTGTTAATATATTTGTCATGTGTCTGTGGCCAGTAGGGGGAGCTGTTGGTCTGATTGTGGACAACTTGAACCATGGCACTTTATGATGTATAACCGGTCCTGTAACTCTCTACCATAATGACCTTTTGACTGCACCATTTTACCATTCTGTTTTTCCCTGTTAATAATGTTTTTTTCTTTTCAGTTTCCATAAGCACAGTTGTTAAATATGTGTAATGAAGTGGTAAGATGGCAAAATATCTTGGTTGTCAGGCAAGCTGAAAAGAAAGAGGGTTTTGTTGTTGGATAAGGATCTTTTTCTTAAACGAGGTTCCCATTAAATCTTGACATGAATAGTGCAAATGGGAACAGTAGCTGCAGAAATGGTTCTTAATGGCTTAGCAACAAATCGCTATACTGGTTTTAGCCAGTGATACACTTTTCTCTGGTGAATGTTTTACTAATTAGGGGTGGCGTGGCATGTGCATTATTAGGCCAAATTTACTGCCAAGCCTCTTATGCTAGTGCAATATGTAATCAACAAACACCCTTTAGCTTAGGATCATTTATAATCAGGTTTCCTTTGTTGAGCAACAACCAACCATAATATGGTACAGTCCAGTTCACCGTGTACTTTGGCAGTTTGAACATGTGACCTTTAGTAGTTTTCTTTTATACACAATTACACTGCGGTCGCTTAATGTTTTTTCAGGAAAACAGCATTTCATTGACAATTATTAATAATAGTTTGAACCACAATGGGTATTTATGGCTTCCAAACTGATCTATACCTGACTATAGTCAGTAGCACATGACATTATTTGGTCTCCTCGTAGGTTTTGTTGACAATTTGAGGGGGTAAAATGTCACTTATCGTCAATATATGTTGAAACATTGTTTGTATACACAGCCCCAGCTTACATGATCAATTTTGGAGAATACATCTTATCCATATATTTACTTCTGCTATAAACTAAGTAAGGTATGTTGGCCAGGCACACGTACATGGCCAACATTACTATGCAATACCATACATCTACAAAGTGATATTGTAAAGATGCAAAATACACGGGTTGTGTTACATCAGGTTTGACATCAAGAATGAGGCCTCTCGTGTAATCAGGTTTGTCTGGGAAACGTTGTTTCACATAAACGCAGCACAAATCCCACATAGAGAGACAGAGACAGATTTAAACAGACATATCAGGGCACAGCCACGTGAAAGACGTGCAGAGCCTAGTAATAACCTACAGATGAGCTGGGGATTGACTGGGAATGAGATGAGTGCGTAATGACATAATATTGGACACCTGATATACTGTGTGTGGGGTGCGTTTGATCCTTGCTTGTTGAGAGTGCTTTTTGCCACACAAACATAGTGCTGGGAAGTGTCTGTTTCCAGCCAGATCTGTGGTATCCAGCAGTCCCAAAACTATGCAGTGAACCCTAACCCTATACTAAAGACCCACTGGCTTTGTTCTGAACAAAGAAATGGGTGTGTACAAACGTTGGCTGACTCACAAGTAAACTTCACTAAAGTTACATTTAAAGAATTTTAAGTTAAAGTGAAGAGCTAATCAACATCTTGTACATAGTAGTGTTGCTTTTGTCTCAGCTCCAAGTAAGGACTATAAAACATGTAAATGTCTAAACCAATGTTTTATACTATATATGGGATGAGCTATAACTGGCAATCATAACATGTAAATCACTTATTCATATATTCATACAGTATAATGGTTCACTTAACTTCTGTTATTTTTTATTTTCCAGACCTCAAACACTCATTAAAGAGCAACGACTGTCTTTCGTCCCGTCATTATATGATACCACAAAACTGTCAGAGAGCATTTTCGACCAAGCTAAACTATGATTTGCATCATTACTTATGGTAGAAGTAGAATTTAGAGATGAATTGATCCAGGAAATGATTGAAGTAGCCTACTTAAATGGTGAAGCAACAAAAGAGGCTCAGCAGATTGGCATTGCTATTTAATGTGGGAGGACATTGTAGCCTATTCCAACCCCATGTTTCGATAGGTTAAAAACTCATCGGACCCAGGGCCCTTTACATCGATGGCATTGTGTTAGTGCTTCATTACACTACAGATACGTCTTTATTTGGTCATTTCAATCCTTTCTAAGTTCTCACTTTATTCAGCCCTCCCAGGATACGGAACGTGTGTGTGTGCGCGCGCGCGCTCGCTCCTTTGTATGTGACTGTTTATCAAATGGGAATTAAATCCAGAGTTGCTCTTTTGCTGCATGTCACCACCATGATCGATGGATGTGACCCCTGACCTTTCCAATTTGTTTATAAACACCCAATCACAGCATCGCGTGGGCTTGTTCCAGCCAATGACACTGTGGCAGTCACACCTTTTGTCCCTCGGGATTACTGCCATGGCAACGCTGGTCTCCTGGGGGGGGGTAGGTTTCCCAGAGACCAGAACGGCAAGCACACCGAGCTTGACCTCCCTCCTGATCATTTAGATGGGCATGCTCTGTTATTGAGATACTAGCCTTAACCCTCCAAACTGAATTAGAATTATGGAAACCGCAGAAGGTTATGAGTTTTTTATGTAATTGTATCTGACTACAGTGGCGGAGCCAGAATTATTTGTTTTATAAATATAAACTATGCAAAACCAGTAAGGACATTTGTGGTCAACTTGGTAGTACTGTTTGTGCCAGAGTGACCAATACTTCCACATTGCAAAGAAAAGCAAAGAAAAGCTGTTGTAGCCTACATTTTTTTGTTTTTGATTAGTTGTTAGGACAGCAATGGTGATATGTCCACGGCCAGTGTTGGGCAGTAACTAGTTACTACAATGTTATTCCTTTTTTCAATAACTAGTAATGTAACTAATCACTATTTCCAAAACAGTAATAATATGATTACTAATCCAAGCAATTAATATTTACTGCATTACAATGTCTTGTCCTAGCAAACTTAGGGTAGGCTACTTGAACCAACCTGTCCAATCATCTGGTTTGAGAGGCTGCAATGTTTTCACTTTGGCTGATTGTTGACTCCTAAGGTTCATTATTGTCCCAATAAAGAAGATTCAATTCTAAAATGAGCTATCTGTGATTGTGAAAGTAATATAGTAATGTAACAAATTACTTTTAATACCCAGTAATAAGTAATAGTATTAATTTTTGAAGGCGTAATAAGTAACTAGTAACATATTACAATTCCTGAGTACCTTGCCCAACACTGTCCACAGCAAGTTCAAGTATATCTGACGTTGCTAGATCACTTGGTTGTTCATAGACTAGGTTGACATTAAGAAAACAACATTACACTTGCCTTATCCTTTAATGGAATATTTTGTTAGGAAGGAATGATGCCAATGATGATGTCAGGTTGGGTCAACTTTGACGAGTACAATTAATATAATTTAGCTTTTCTTCAGTAAAATATGTTTGTGATAACATTTTAGATGAGAAAGGGCAATGCAGCTGCCGGTCAAAGCTGCTTGATCCACTCTTCCCATTGAAATCCCATTGTGGTTACGGCAGTGATGCAGCATTGACGTCACTGTGAGACAGCTTCACCACCTGTAAACTGTGCAAATAGAATTATTTTAACCTTCTCTTCATTCTTTTTTTGTTTTTTGTTAATAGCTTACAAGTTGTAAACTGCCCTAAAGCATGTTTTAGGACAATACAAAAATGTGTGCTTGCTTAAAAAGTATTAGCAAAAATATTGATTTAGTCTGGCTTAGTACCCAGAAGTTCAGCTATGTGAAGATATTTTGTGTGAAAGAATAGGATGTTTCAACATGTATAGTAGTGCTCATGACTAAATCACACAACAGCTGAGGGTGTAGACATGGTCATGGCATACATTAGGTTTGCCAAGTTGAGTTTATGTGAATGTCTGCAGTCTTCCCCGTTCACAAAACACTGCAGTGAAACAGCTGTTTCAAGGTCAAGGATAGTGCCAACATGTTGAAGAGACATGTTATCTTTACACTGAAATAGTCATAAATGTTACTTTTTAAAAGACAACTATGTTTGGTAACTATACAAATAATGGGGCACTGCTCCATTTACTAAACCCTCATAGCTGTTCAGTTAGGTCACACCCCCCATCGAGGACATCCAGTGGACAGGGTTGGGCAGAGGCAAGGGATAAATACATTATTTACTGTACAGAAAGTCAGTGTGAAATGCTAGAAGTCCGAATGTGGCCTAATGTAGATGATTTGGCTGCTTTTAGCGCCACAATTATGGAACAATAAGACAATTTTGCATAAGCTTACAGTATATTTGTATACACCAGTAAGTGTTTAGTCAACATCATAGACATTGCAGTTTGAATGCATCAAGTGTGTAATTCACAGCCTGGTTAGCTGGCCTGACCTTTCACCTGTAAATGTTACCATGACATTACGTGTCTGTATGTATTAAAATTAAATACACATCAACTACATGCTTTATAACGGCAAGCTCCATTTAGTGAACAAGCAACCATTCCCATACACATTTACATACAGGTTGACAAACACATTTTTATTTGCAAATCTGATTTGACTTGATAATTAACAGTGCAAATATGACCCACTTTGAAAGTGTCCCACTAACTGTTGAATATACTGTTTAAAGTGGTGATCTACAATATTCACTTGGTTCAGTTGGTAAACAAGAAAAGAAAACACTTCTGCTCCCTCAAAGCTAGACACTCAGTCCATCAGTGTTTGATGTAAACAGGTTTGCGACCATACTGGACATTGTTTTTGAGCAATGGGTGACCAACTGGCATGCGCTTTTTACACCACTTCAATCCAGTCTTATAGATGGGCTTCACGGAGGCAACAGACCAGCGAGTGAGGTACCTGCAGAATTAAAATGCCACCATTGAGTCAGACTTCACAGCTACTGTAGACTGAGAAATTACACCGTGAGATGTGTTGACTCAAACAAGCCTGTGTGTGCGTGTGCATGAGTCGTGTATATGGGATGTGTATAGGCATGGGACGATATTAACATTTTATATCACGATTATCCTGGCCAAAATTATTGCAATAAACTAAATTTTAACAATTATTTTAAAATGGCACTAAAACATACTTGGAATCACTTTCTTACATTTTCTTAAGAAAAACATTTATATTATGACACACATGCTTTTTTGTGTTATTAATTTAGTTTTGAAACCAGTATTTCAACATATTTGATTAATAATTTGTATTTGGGGGACACAATGGGCAAGACGAGCCTTCAGCCACAAATAGACTGTACAAGTGAGCTAGACAGCTTTTTTCAAGTAACTTAAAATATTCATATTTATGATAATCACGATAATGGACATTTACCACAATACGATTATCGTCAGTATTTTTATAGCGATAAACGATAATATCGTATATTGTCCCATCCCTAGTTGTGTATGTAAACATTTGACCTGTTAAGCTGTGGCTTGGGCCTCTTCGGGACATGGCCCTCTGGGAGTGTAGGTCTGTGGTCAGGAAGTAGACCTATAACAAAGCAAAACATGTTTTTTTTTTCCCTGTTGGAAAATAGAGGTTGGAAATAAAAAATAACTATAAAACAGAGCACTGACAGTTTACAACAGCTAACAAACAGTTACACTTAGGCACATTTTCAACTACTGTAAATGTGCATGTTCCTATGAGTGTCTACGTCATGAGGAGGGATATTAGACAAGGGCATAAAACAGCAAGAATGTTGTTAAGTAGTAGAAACAATTTCCTTTCAACAATTATTACCTCCGTCACAGCTTCAAGCTGTAAATATGTAGATGTCCATTGTTATGTGAGCATTAAGCAACATGCAGGGTTTGTGTTGAAACAAATGAACAACTCTGGATCCATGCAGGCAGGTAGTTTACCAAATTGCAGGTAAAGTTAAGGCAATTTTGTAAAAATAAACAAAAAATTTCTTGTCTCTGATGTATATCTTCCAGTCTCACCATAAGTACCATTGATTTCCTGCTGTCTGGGAATTCCTTTGTTTACAACTCATACACAACTTGTCAATATGATAGATGGGACATGAGGCTAGGACCTGGAACTCCAGGATTCCACTGGGTGCGTGTGCGCTGCGTTCTGGCTCCATCGCGGGTTTGTTCCGTCGTCTCAAGATGTCAATTTCCAGTGGGAGCATTTCCGAAGTGAAGCATTGCGAGACAGTTGTGTTGCCGACATCAACAAAACTACTTTTCCTGTCCGACATTGATTTCCTTTATAAAGGATACTCGCTCACTTCCACTCCCAAAACTACTGCAATTAAATTCCACACCTTGTTCATATAACTCAGTGTTTTTAAATTTATAAAATGAACCTCATTTCAAACTTTCCAGATTTCAAATCCTTCTCACTTCTGGCCTCCTGCCACCAATGTAGTCGTGAAATACGAATGGAATTCTGCACACTTTGTTTTGCACACGATTTCTATTGTATTTTGTATTTGAGCTGCGCATCTTGGACGTGGCATCTATCAAAAATAGACATGGCGTCTATTTTTAGTAAAGCAGAGCAGAGAGACGTTTCTGGGATGCTTCCTACACGCGTCACACACACTCAGTGGAATCCCGGGGTTACACATAGAATACACAAACTTGGAAGAGAGAAGTGAAAGCAACCTGCTCTGTGAGCCATCTGCACGCAGATGGCAACCTTGCGGTGTTCCTCTAGGCAGAGACCAGTGATTCTCCTAGGCAACATTCCCCCATCTGATCTGATGAACTGACTGAGCAACAATACGTCCTGGAGAAAAGAGGAGAACAGAAAATGAGAAAATTATCATGCAAATATGAATGCAGAAGAGGACAGTTAATGTGCCACTTTACTTTGGTATTTTGTAGCAGTAATTGTGCTTACCGTGTAATTGTATTTATTCTGTAGATTCCATTGGTAGATAGGGCATTTGGCAGCAGGGTTGGGAGGTTGTGATGCAGCTACTCCGGCATCCACAATTATTCCCTCAATCTGAGAAAGGAATTATGTATCCACAATAAGATAAGCACTACACAGACATGGTAATTAAGATACATTCAAACAAGGAGCTTCAGGTAAAGTGAAGTGTTAAATTCTACTATAACTCTAATATACTACGGCATCTGTTTTCAGAAAAGTATTTTAGCTCTGACTAACAATTGTGAGAAAATAACCATACAAAAACGAGCAAGTTTAAGCTTTACTATATACTTACAGTTGTATTTTTACCCTCTTGTTTCTCCACAACTGTAAAGCAGACAATGAGTAATCACTAGTCACAAACAGCCTACAGCTATTCCCAATTTCCAAGTATAAGCAAGTTACTTCTGCTACAACTTTGAAAGATAAGGCTACTAACAATAATAAGTTCAACACCACATATGTAATCGACGACTAGCAACATGCATCACAGGTGATGTGTAGGTTGTTATAAAAGTTAAGGTACCTTGCCGCAACCTTCTACATTGGATATTTCCATAAACTGAGAGTTGGGGAAGACATGCTTTCTTTAAGATAGGCACGTTGTTGCCAGTATTCAACGATTTTATACAAGTTAAAGAGGTCCAAATGGAACGCAACACACTGCGCGCTGCCATCTTGGCCTGATGACCTTTTTTTCTTCTTCTTCCTCGTGTATACACTCAGCATATACTACAGCGACGTCGGTGTTGAAAATTGTTATTACAACGATAGCATTATGGCATTATTTTAGTCTCAGTATTCAAGGAGGTTTTTATCCAAAGAACATTTGTTTAAATCTTGAGGTAACAGCAGGTTATTTAGCAACTGATGCATGTAGTTTGGCTTACCTTAGTCAGATAATAGGACAAGGCAAGACTGAAGTGTAGAAACATGTTTAACTTGCACAAAACAGATAAATAAGGTACATTCATTAAATCATACAACAGCATCAACGTCCAAATATAATTATGTTGGTGGGGACTTTAATATAAAGTTCACATAAATATTTTTCATATTCTTTAAAATTCATAAATCTTACATATATTTACAATTTAGGCCTACTACTTGAGGCTATTGTATTCTCTGTCAGATCAGTTCGGTAGACCATTTCAGACACAGCCCTTTTTAGGTATATGAGGCATGTTCAGTATATTAAAACATTTACTAAGACACTAAGTTAAATGAATGAATTGTGGTTATAGTACTTAAATTTGTTTGCCTTTTCCTTCATTTTGAACTGCATCACAGTTCTGTAGTAATGCTGTACAATGCCGTATCAATGCCACCATTGCCAAACATTTATTCTGCAGGTATGCATGTGGAACTGCATGTGGAACTAGGCTACTTGTAGTACACTGCCCAGAACATGAAGTTATAAATTAAATAATGCAAAGATACCAGATCTTACACTATTCCAGAGGTCGTTTAAAGTTTTTCGGGCCAAGGACCCCCTATCCCCACATATGGTATAAAATATTTAGTTACTGGGCCAACAATAATGTGGAGGGCGGCCAATAGTGCCATGTATAAAAGTAGGCCACTAACTAAGCCATGATTGACAGATTTATATATTTATAGCACAGGTTGTATTTATGTTAATGTGTATTTTTTGACTTTTTGAAGAAAATAAGTTTGGGATCAAATCATTTGAAAGACCACCTGCAGTACCTCTGAGGATCCCTTAGGGGTCCCGGGCCCTCTGTTGAAGACCTCTGTACTATTCCATTAAACAGTGGAATAATGTGCTAGTTATTGAGTAGGCTATTATCGAGATAATTATCAGAGCAAAGGAGACATCACCTGCATGTTCACCATTGCTGTTTCATGCATCCATCAGGTGCCATGCGAACTAGAGAAAGCATATGTGCTGAGATGCTAATTTAGCTTTTTTTGTTGTTATCTCATCAATGTAACGTATAGAGTTGAAAGACAGCGACTGCCATCGCCCCATATCACAAAGACTACATTGTGTCATGACCAGGTCCCTTCGTCAAGGACACTTAAGCAGTCACATTCCTCCAGAGAAAACAAAAGAAAGGCATTTAAAGTGTCTGCAGGCCACCTCCTCACTGGCTTTGATATTCTAATGAAACATGTCGCTGTACAAACAGGCGCCTCCGTTGAGGAAGGGGGGAGGTGAGGGGTGGTGAGAAGTAAATCAGATAGGATTTCCCTCAGATGAAAAGAGCTGGTCTGTCCATGACATTTTCACAGCGACTGCTGGGGGACACCAAAGCAATGTTAGTTTGAAGTAATGGAGGGAAGTTATGGCTGCGTGGAAAAGGTTAGCCTCCATGCACCCTGCTTCCTCGGACAAACCGTTGAACACAGCATGACATGAGCCCGAAGCAAAGAGGAGTGGGCACAGTCTCACCGCACGCGAGATCATCTACCTCCAACCCAAACCCAAAGTCCTGTTATATTCCTAACTCTTCTCAGAACAGTTTGTTTGGACTGTTTTGGTGAGCAGCCAAAATTCCCTAGTGATTACCCCTTCTGGAGAAGATAAACAAATAGAAAAGACTGGCAAGAATTTTAAAATAGCAAAACTGTGAGAACCTTCGATAGTTTAACTGGGCATTTCAGTCCTGTGGTTAGGCAGGCAGAATTGTTTAGCGCAGTGGTATCCACATTTTTCGACTCACAAACCTTCAAACAAATACTTGGCAAGATAATAAAAACATAATTTATAGAAGCAAATAAACACCCACTAAATTATCTTTTGCAGTGACATATTATTCACTCAGTGTCATTCATAGCTTTCTGTTACACTTCTTACAAACATTTCCTATCAATGTGAAGTCAAAATATTTGGCATTTCATTAGCAAGTAAGTGTGGAATAGCAGGATTCTCTGCTCTTCAAATTGATGTGCATAGTTTGGTATGCAATAAAGGCATAGCTGTCACTAAGAAGCTTTCCTGCATGGTTAACCTGCATGAGGGCTGCTGTGTCTAAATAAGTCAACTGAATACAATTAGTCCTTAGTTTAAAGGAAAAGGGGATCCGTAAAAGGCCCCAACTGTTTATAAAATAAGAAGAAACCAAGCTTGGCCCAGCATGCAATGGGACCAAAACGCAAGTCTTATAGACTGCAGTGGATCTTCTTTGGTTTCCTGTCAGCCCAACTGCTAGACTGAAAAGAGTTGTGAATGATGACATTCAGTCCATCAATGCCATGATGTCAGGCGGTGCTGTTCAGTGCCAGTGGAACAAACCTTCACCCATGTGATTACCAACAAGCCCCCCCATAGACACACACTTCCTCCATCTCTCTCACAGCCAAACACCCCTCCCGTTCTTCTGCTGGGTGAAAGGAAAAGACCTGGGGTGTACGTGCTAAATGGCACCGCCTCATCTGAAAAATCAATGCTTTTTGGAGAGACCCTTGTGCGCCATTCTCCTCCTCTTGGCTCTACCAGAGTGGCAGACTCTGGCCACACATACTGTGCTCGTTCTCTCCTTCCCAACACAATCGCATATATTCACACATGCGCCCGTTCCATCGTTCCTCTCTCATGCACACTTTAGTCCATGAATGCACAGTGTATTCAAGATGCATCACCCAGTGGCCGTTTGTAAGCTGAATGACATTTCCCACTTATCAAATGTTCTACAAGATGTACATCTGTCTGCGCTTGCCATTTCTGCATCCACACCTGGAAAATAGGTGTCCTTCATGTTTAGTACCAAGTTGATTTGCGTGTGTGCAGTTCACCGTGGGTATTGAAATCAAGGAGATCAAAGTAATGCACAATCTGGAGTGACATTAGCATGTGAATGCAAGGTTATAGATATCTGTTTGAGGCTTTGATACGTGGGGCTCAGCGTGTGTGATTAGTTCTCAGTCAGAGACAATGGCCAGTATTAAAACACGGCTATTTTGCATTGACCTTGACCTATTCCTTTCAAGCCAGTGGTTTCACATACAAAGCGGTATAAGGGATGATTCAATTAAGCCTGGAGGGGCGTTTGAGTGATTTTATGCTTTCTCAAGCTGGGTAGGTTTGTGAAGCGCCACACAGATTAGTTTCTCACCGAGGCTGGTGTCTTCCTGCTATTCACTTCCTCCTTGTGTATGTTGCCATGACGCCTGGACCGGAATTCTCACAAAGACCAGATGGTTTGCAGTGGACTGAATCACAAGCCACAGATGTCTTTTCTGAGAAACATCTACAAGTGATCATTGACAATATATATTCAAAATAAGGAGATGATTTCCCCACCCCCCACCCCCCACACATACACACTTTGATATAATTATACTCAACTACACTATCTAAATCATGTAAATACAAGATTTATTAAATCAGATCAGGCGATATTTAATTAGATTAGGTACCATGGGTTCCTGTTTGCATGATATGTTGCCATGGAGCACTAAATTGTTTGTAACTGTCGCCTGTGTACCAATATCTGTGTGAACTTGGCTCGCACTTTGACCGTAGATGCTTCTGATATCAATGAGGCTTCTTGCTAGTTTTTCTTTAATCCATCTATACAGTAACCTTGGGACGCAAGTTGATTTTATCTGTTAACCATTAATTACACCTTTATATGTAGCATTACACTTAACTGTCTATTTGTATTGAGAATCCTGCTACAAAGTCTGCCAGTGGCTATATTGATGCATTAACAGGTCATGTTATTTAATGGTGAACATGAAAAAAATGTGTTTTTAAAATTAACATCCCTCTATTCTGATACATTTAAATCGTCAAATTGGATGAGCTCCTTCAGACTGAGCCAGATAATAATGGTCAAGGAGACCTGGGTTTTAAAACAGTCTGGCTGTTCAACAACAGTTTTTCCTTTCCCAGGCTACTTGAATGAATGGCACCTATACACAATAGTAGCTATACAGAATAAATAGTACCTTCTCCTCCTATACAGAATGTATATATGAAATGTCTGTGGTAGACGGGTCTGGGCCCAGCAGGGGGCGGTGGTGATTGTCAGGTGTTGATCTGCTTGACTGACATTATTTAATTGCCTCCCTTTTACATTATTGGACTTTTAGACTAAAGCCGTGAACTAGTGCCAACCGCGGGAGACAGCATTTCATAATTTTGCTGGAGTTTATAAGGCCACTGGAATTCAACCATAGCAGAATACATTTGGTTAAATGGTAAATGGACTGCATATTTATATAGCGCTTTTATCCAAAGCGCTTTACAGTATTTTGCCTCACATTCACCCATTCACACACACATTCATACATCGATGGTGATTGCTGCCATGCAAGGTGCAACCAAACACCGGGAGCAGTTGGAGGGTAGGGGAGTCCGGCTGGGAGTCCAAGACCTCCACCCAGACCACTAGACCATCCTGCTCTGGTTATTACATGAAACATGACACGGGATATACAGTATACTATAAGGCTTGTTAGGAATAGGTTCTTTACAATACATGCTTATCGGTGTCTCATAAGCAACGCTTGCTCCTATATCAGAATGCACCACAGTAACTTTCTGTAGATGGAAAAATAACTAGGGCAATAAATTACTTTCCCCATGTTGACTCTGTAAAGGTGCTTTTATTGTCACATACACATACAGGTAGTGAAACTTGTTCTCTGCATTTAACCCATCCCTCAAGGGAGCAGTGGGCATCTGCTGTGCAGCACCTGGGACCGACTCCTGATAGATGCCAGTGTCTCTGGTCAATGACACTGACAGGAGGGTGAACCTGACATGTTTTATGGATGTGGGGGAAACTGGAGCACCCGGAGGAAACCCACGCAGACACGGGGAGAACATGCGAACTCCACACACAGAGGACGAGGCGACCCAGGACCTTCTTGCTGTGAGGCCACTGTGCTATCCACTGGGCCACCGTCATCTCTGTCCTCATCCCGTTCCACTGGCTCCCTGATTCTGGTGGTCAGTTCTGATCTGTCCACAGTGCTCATCGTCACAACTCATGGTCACAACCGTGTTTTTACCGCTTTCTTGTTTCTTTACATAAAATTCCCCCTATTTTATGAGAGCGTGTTTATGCGTATGCACATGCAGAACACACACGCACACTGTGTGTGTGCATGCGTGTGCGTGTGCTCTTGTGTGTGTGTGTGTGTGTCCAGTCTGTCTCAAGCAGTACAGTGAACTGCAGCCAGTCAAGAGTTTCTTCAGTTTAATGAGGAGACCCTCACAAAGAGACCTGATGTGACAAAAGGTTTGGCGGTTTGAAAAGAAGCTAACCTGAAGTCCCCCATCTCCCATTCAACCTCAAGGCAACGCACTGAGCAGTCAAATCAAGGATAAAGCTCAGTAAAGTTTCAACAGTGGGAAAAAAGTGGTCCTGGAACATCAATGAGTCAAGAGGTACCTATTCCAAGAATCACTTTCTCATCAAGCATCACGTGTTTCCATTCATAACAAATAAAATAACACATTTAAAAAAAGAATGTGTACAGTATACAGCAGTAACCATCATGCTAAATCTCTGCACAAACTGGATGACGTGGCCTATATGATAAGCTGGGTTCTGTACATGTTTTAGCATTTGTCCTGTGATGGAGTGTCCCCCAGAAATATGTTGCTTCTGTACAAGCTTGACATGTGAATAACACTGTCAAGTGTCAAGTGAATTTTCTTTGTACAATGTATTATAATTATATAATATAATGGTGTAAGGGTATTCTCTAGACAACCAAAACCAATTATCTTGACTTATTCTGACAGTCTTTTTCAAATTCTGAGTTACTGTATTGACTATTGTTCTGGCCAAGAATTTATGTGAGAATTACAAAGACTTATGCTGGTTTAAAATGTGTCAGACGGAGGGAGATAAGTGTTTTTTCAGATAAACATTATTCTGTGTATACACATGGAGCGATCATACGTCCTAATGTGATCCAGCCATGTATTGTATGTTGACAAACAAGTTACGAATGAGTAACAGTTAATTGATAATGAAAAATGTATTAATTAATTAAACATTGAAAAAACTTTACTTGTTCTGTAAACTCCTTCCAGTAATCCAAGTTATATGCATTAATCATGTCTTATTTCAACAGTCTACACTGATAATGGGGTGGTGGGGTTGTGTTCTGTGGCAAAAAACAGACCCCTTGACTTAACTGGAGCTGCTTTTGAATGCTAGTACCGTATGTGGACAGCATTTCTAGTGGCTCAATGACAATTGTAACAATGAATGCTTAATGCTTTGGCCTTCCCAGTCATGAAATTACTGGAGTCAGTACAATATACCAAGTTGAATCCATGTCTAAGGGGAATGTTTTTAATGTTTTTAATGATTTCAATCGCTTCATTTTATATTCTACATTTTCGTGTAATGCACTGGGATTAAACGTCTTTTTCTAGAACCATGCTTTAATATATTAACCCTATAGCTCCCTTCTCACAAGGATTTAAGTAGAGCCTTTTGCAAATGAGTTTGGACCAACAATTGTCCACCAGCTGTTTTTGGTCAATAGCATAATGTATCTGTCCAGTTGCAACCTACATTTGTTTGATGAGAGCTGTTCTGCTGGCACGGGTCCAAAGCAGAGTAAATCAGTCTGAACACATGTGGGTTATTGTGCTACTCCTGGCTACCCTTCTGTGGGCTGGATCAAGCCCTCAGACAGTTGTTCTGCTGCAGTGATGTTTTTACAGTATCATATTAATAGGCGATTGGGAGAAAATACCATGTTTCTTTGTTTTGCAACTTGAAATATTGGCCTTTGTTCATTATTTTTGGGAAATGCTAATCTTGACACATCTGGTTGAATATTAAATATAACCATTAATATTTACTCTAAAAGAAGATTAATGTGAAACCCTGTCCAAAGGAGGCAAGTCAATATTATGAATCAGTACAGTAAATCACATGTGACACAATCTTACATCTTATAAGATGCTTAAAGGAAGATGCCAATGTGTAAATGCACTACCAAAATACACTTTTAACAAGCAAGCAGGCAAGCACACCAACAAACTTCTCTTGTGCTGACATTTTTATCAACAAACGGGCATGTTTCTCCTCTTTGTTGTAGAAGGCAGAACGTACCCGAGGAGCTCATAAGCAACCCTCATGGACTGTGATGTTGGAAAGAAAGCAAACCGTTAGATAAGTACCAGGAGAAAAACTACAAAAGGCCTCCCATCTCTTCAAGTTTTTGTGTCTCTCCACCTCTTATACATAGAGATGGCGCCGGAACTCAAGGTAATTATCAATTATAACCATCACAGACACACCTGCATAGAGTCCTGTCTCTGAGGTGGTAACAACAACTACAGATGAAAGCATGAACCCAACCTTCCTGCAGAGACGTGGGTCACCTTTGCATACACTTTAGAAGTAAATGTTTTTAAAAAACAATGGAAGTAAGTGGAGGCTGAAACCCACTGCTTCCTTTATATTGTACATGCATGCGTTCATTGTGTCATATTAGATCTCAATTAGCTTTTGATCTAAAATTGAGATATATTATTAGCTTTTGTGCATTATTACTGTATATACAGTATAAGGTTCGGTGCTGTTTATTTAGGCCAGAAGTCTTCAACAAGGGGTCCGGGACCGCTAGAGGGTCCTCAGAGGTACTGCAAGGGGTCCTCCAAATTATTCATATTCAATAATACGTTGTTTATTAAATGCTTGTTAATTAAATGCATGTTTGAAGCATCTGATTGACATCCATTTTTTATTTATGGAACTGTGACGACTTGTCGGGGATGAGGTGAGTGCAGGCGCAGACCAAGGAAGCTCAGACAGCGAATGCTAATAAAGAGCAGTAGTGCTCGTAATGCTTTAATGAAAGCTTGTGCGAACTCCGTCGCAGGAGACAAACAGGTAATAACACGACAATCACGGACACTGACAAGACGAACAAGACAACAGATATAGCCCTGATGGGCAGCAGGTGACAGGGATTGCGCTCTCCTGCACGTGTGGCAGGCGTGGCAGGAGATGAGCAGGTAGCGGGTCTGAGGTCAGAACGCCGGGGAGGAAGACCGAGGGAGGCGGGCGCTCGGCCCCGCCACCTCGGGCGTTACAGAAACGTGCATATTTAGCAGTTTTTGCTGATCTACATTGGCAGTACCGTGAGTACAGCTTGTCAATATATTTACATCTTGATAAAATGTGTGATAAAAAGTTATATCATCTTATGGGGCTGTATATGAAGATGAACGTGTGCATGCTGTGCACGGTTGATTATACTCAAGAAACATGTTTGATAGAGCACATAATAATCCATCAGCGCAGACTGACAACCTAATCACTCACTTTCTGTCATAAAAGCCTACACGAATAAAAGCCCCCAAAAATACCCGAATCCCTGCAGCTGAAATATGGCTTCGATTATTGGGGCTGTATATTCAATGAGTTACAGAGGAAACCTTGGGAGGCACGCTAATCTAAAACAGATAGAGTGTATCTTTATCGTTATTGCCACACCCACAATTACAAAGACGACATAGCTCTGTCATCGTCCATAAAATCATGTTAAGCCCCTTGTGCTTTGGGCTGAGATCATTAGCTGTTATCTACAGTTCCCAGATCTTGCATTTGAAGGCACGGGCATCAATACAAGTCTGCTGAATGTGATTCTGTATCCTAAAGTTCAGTAATAGCTACCTCTCAAAGTAATGGAGCTTTCACTGCAGGGAGCTACAATATAGAGTTTGCTTACCACAGGTAATATAGGCTAATGTATGAAATTATGTATGTCAAACTATTTGCAACTCTATTAGAGGCAAGTGAAGAGTCTGCTGTAAACTACATCATCCACCTTGCCTTTTCTAAATGCTTATTGTTAAATTTCCCAGTTTATATTAACTTGACCTGACTTGAAAAATCTATTTGCGTTATGCTAGTCTAGCAAATGGCTGGAGAAGCGTTTGGTAAAAATGTAATAATTTCCATTTTGATGTATTGATCAAATGTGTAACTAACTACATATGGTATATGTATCTAAAATAAAATCCCACTTGACTATCTGTTTATAGTTAAAGAATCTGGAATGATTTAAATTCATAATACGAGGCCATTTTGTCAGCACACTTGTGGCCACTTCTATTCTATCAGGCTTTCTCATATGAACCCTGATGTTAAACATCTGTTTTGGTTTCACTATTTTCTGTCCCAGTCCTGTATTTAACATGGTATTGTCTCTATTGCCACATGTCCACACCTAGTATAGTAGAAAACTGTGGAGGCGCTAATTCTGTTGGACAAAACACAAATCCCCTACCCAGCTAGCTATGTAGCAGGATTGTAGCAGGTTGTTTGCCAGTTTGCAATCAAAGGTACAGACGATCAAACTACAAGCCCAAAGGGGACTTATCTTTCCATTAGTTTGTGTCTGTATATGCTTCAGTTATCTTTAAATACACAATATTCAAACACAACAGACTCAATTTGTAAGGCTCGGGCAAGATAGTGGATGAAATCAAAACCAACACGAACAAACAATGAAAAACAAATACAACAGAAACACAAGAGCTTATATACACGAAGAGAGACAGACAGTTGGGCATGGAAAATGAGGGGCAGGTGAAACCAATTGACGATCAACATGAGGTAGAAACAAGGACAGGAAAAACACTAACTGGGGACAACAGAGGACACAGGGGAACACGGGGTACATGAGACAAACCAGAGGACACAGGGGATCATGGGGTACATGAGACAAACCAGAGGGCACAGGGGATCACGGGGTACATGAGACAAACCAGAGGACACAGGGGAACATGGGGTACATGAGACAAACCAGAGGACACAGGGGAACATGGGGTACATGAGACAAACCAGAGGACACAGGGGAACATGGGGTACCAGAGTCAAACCAGGTACAGGGAGACTGTGAACCGTGACTCACTTGGTCAAATTATTGTATAGAAGTACCAAGGAACAGGATACGCATACAGCCACATGTTATCTTTGTTTTTTACCCTGGGGTATAGTTATCTTACCTCATTCAAAGCATATGGCTATCCCAATATGACATTACTAGATAAAGAAAACAGCAAGCTCCATTAATGTATTACAGCATACATAATGCATATTGAATATTGAATATGTTTAGGACAATGTTAGGAGTTAGGGGGATCTCAGGCGGTCTGTTCAGGACCAGACCAGACATGCTGAGCTAGTTTGGGTACAGACATACAGTAGGGATGTCTCTGAACCCTTCAACAGGTGTGGAGAAGACAGTACTCGCTTGTCTTGGCCTGTGATCTTTATATCCTGGTGGCTTTGCTCCAAGCAGAGTAGGCCTCTTTTGAGTTGGGTCGTTCTGGAAATTCAATTACCGCTATTTCATAGCACCCTTGTTTATGTGTTATAATAAAAAATAAAAAATAAAAAAATAAAAATATATATATATACAGTATCTCACAAAAGTGAGTACACCCCTCACATATTTGCAAATATGTGAGCATATCTTTTCAT
>JAODUE010024506.1:0-29805 GCA_027564755.1 Amblyopsis hoosieri
GACTGGCAATTGGTGCCAGGACGGAAAAGCCCTTTTAAAACTTCCGCCCAGGAAGCAGGCAGGTGGCAACTGCACGTGGGCGCATTAGGTTGCCGACGACGTGGAGGCTGACCCGGCGGCTTGGCTCTGTCTGCTGCCGGAGCGGCCGCGAACCGTGACACATATAAGAAAATCTAAATTTTTGTTTTTTGTTTGTTAGCCTAGCCCAGGGTTCCCCAATCCTGGTCCCGAAGTACCACTGTCCTGCATGTTTTAGATGTCTCCTTGCTCCAACACAGCTGACTCAAATTAATGGTTCGTTAGAATCCTGATAACGAGCTAATCATGTGAATCAGCTGGCCTAGCCTATAACATTTAGTCAAGAAAATAAATCACTTTCTTCCTTTGGGTAATACACTGTTTGCTATCTGTCTCCCCTTCTCTTGCTGCTCAGCGTAGCATAAAACACCTCTGTGAAATAGGCAACATAGCCTCGCTTATGACAAGAATGTTCATTTTTAAGTATTTTGACTCGTTTGTGCACGTCAAAGAAATATTGTGCGCAAACAGTTTAAGAAATAACATGATTCAATTTACATGTTAAGCCTATGAGTGATTGGGCTCATTCCAGCCTTCCAGCGCAGCTGAAACAAGAGGATGATGATGTCATTTGCTTACATTGAATAAACCTCAGTAAAACTACAAACATTGTGGTTTACAAACATGCAAAAATGATGCACAAAAGTGATTAGTTATAAATTCTACATGAATGGGGTACTGCCAACGTCACACAATATTGTAAAACATTTTTATGGTTTAAGATATTTTCTTTTTTCCGTGCACCTGCACAAACAAATATAAATACTTTCATTAAGATTATTTTATGGTGTGCCAACTTTACAAAATTCACGGAGGTAAATAAAAAAGCTATTCTGCATTTTATTATCCTATAGGAAATAATGTTTCTTGTGCAGCAGACACATATGCACATATTTGTTAGGCTTTTTTCCAATTGTATTATAGTCTATATTTGAAAGTGTGTTAGGTTTGTCATCTGCACCAATTATAGCCGACCCAGCAAAAATATGTTTTGGAATAGTCTAGGATAGCCTAGGCTATCAATGTATTATTTGATTACCCATGGGAAGAAAGCGATTCTTGACGTAAACCTTTCTAATGACTAAGAGAATTAAAACGTGAATTTGACTCATTTCACTGCTCCTACTAGAGAAAACGAAAAAGAAGTACAGGGTGTAGGGGGACAGTTTTCAGAGAGAATGCAGGTGTTGTGCCGAGACATGTCCCCTTGTCAATGTATGTCCCCAAAAAAGGGAGGACGTCAAACAGCCTCTATCACACAAACAAAACAAAAAAAGTTTCACGTTTATGTTTGAATACAGAAAAACAAAAACCTAGGTCTGTTTTTATTTATAAAAAAATAAAAAAATTAAAATAACAAAGTTTGTTTTTGAGATTCAGTTGAAACAGAATAATAAAAGAACGATTCTTTTATGTTTACCCGTTTCTGTTTTCCGTTGTTTTGTTAAAACGACACAGATTTTCTTGTTTTTCAAATTCTGTTTTGAAACGGATTAATCAAAGAGCAACCCATGCACAGATTCTTCCTCTGTTATTCCAGCATTTAGTTTCACAGTTGCACCATGTAACCTTTGGGAAGTGAGGCGTGTCAGAACCTTACCTGAAATGTGAAGGAGGAGAGGCAGCATAACGAGGCCCTGAACCTGCCCCTCGGATTGATGTGTCCTGATTGTCCCCATATGTCAGTGGTCACTGTATGCTGCTCTATTTACACACACACAGAGAAACGACACATCATGTCACATCACATCATCACTGCCCATTCATTTGACTACAAAAGCCTCTGACAGGTGCGTGTGTGAGCGCGCACACACACACACACACACACACACACACACACGTGTCTGGGCTGTCATGGTGTCAGGCCCCCACCCCTGTCCCTGTCACTGAACCTCCAGAGATAAGGCACCTTGGGCATGACAGAGAACACATGACCCCTAACAAATAACCAGGATATAGCATTACATGTGTGTCATTCATCCAACTACGTGGAGCAGGTAGGAGCTGACATCTTGTAAGGATGCTTACAGTACGAAGCTGGAACCCAAGACCTTATCGTAACGTTTCAACAGACTAGACAGGGCATTGGGAAACATACAGGAGTATAATAAACAATCAACCATGACAGTACAAACAAATTCAAGCAATAACCCGCAAGAGGGAAAGGAAAGAACAATTCAATAATAGCAACGATTAACAACACAACATGATACAGGTGCGGGGGAGGGGAAGGGCTGCCACGGTGCTCAAACTGACGTGGCAGCGTGCCGGCGAGAAGAAGGCCTGATCACACCCCCAGACCCACTTCTGACTGTGAGTCCACCACTAGACTACCTTGCCATAATCAGACTATAATAATCACTTTACCACATGACCACCCTTAATATAGAACTTTAATTAAAATGGAATTAAAATGAAATATGAAATTAAAGGTCATGCGGCCCCATCAGTGGGCATGGCCTGAACCTGAAGTAGCACTGCCCTAATGCCTTGTGCTGCCATTGACTTTCACAGATAAGCCTGTCAGACCATGCAGGATATTATTTATGCTAATATTGTAAAGTGGCTTTGAGTCATGCTTAGAGGGATTGCTCGACATTATCACTGTGGAAGATGTGTTTTTTATATAGATTAGTGCTATAACAATCCACATAAGAGAAGAAATGTCTGTCCTGTGCAGCCAGATTTGACAAATATGGATTCATCTGTCAGCAAGATGACCACATTTATAGCTAATGTGTCTGTTACGGTTTGTCCTGATTGCCCTCTGGTTCCATTTGTGTGGGTGTGTGTGCACGTGTGCACAAGTGTGTGTGTGTGTGTGTGTGTGTGTGTGTGTGTGTGCATGTGCATGCGTTTGTGAAGGAGACAATATCAGTGTATTAGTTGCCCATTTTGTTATGTTCTTGTTATTATATTAATTGGATGCAGTGTGTGTGTGTGTTTTCCCCTTAATTAAGGCTTAACTCACCTGGGAAGGTGACATGCATACTGAAAACTGAAACACACACACACACACACACACACACACACACGTGAAATCACATCAGTATTGGCCTAATGAAACCATGCGTGTGCATGTATGTGTGTGTGTTGGCTGTATTTCAACAGATATTAATAGGCTAAGCCTGAATTTGAAAACAATTTCACATTCTGCAGCACTGTGTGTAAGATCTCTCTTGTGTTTTATGTCTTGGTTATGTATGTGCTGGAATAGTTTGAATGGTTTGTGCTCATAATGGGTTCTCATTAGCATTTTAGTCTGTCCTGTTTTGGGCAGTTGATTTCCATGTATTGTGTAAACGTGTAATACCTGAGCACAGTTAGTGTCTTGCCTCCTACCAATGTAGTCTCTTGGTGGAGAGAAGCTACTTTTAACATCAGATGCACCACCACTGTGTCCAAATGCAAATTGCTGCATACGGTATGTACACATGCTCACACACACATTCACTTATAAGCACAAGCTTATAGTGAGACAAAGTAAATTTCTCAGATAATATACAAGGGTGTGTGTGTGTGTGTGTGTGTGTGTGTGTGTGTGTGTGTGCGCGCGCGCACATATGCAGAGCATCTTCTCATTAACTTCTTGGATAAGTTGCCTTGACTACAGTGTTGACTGTTGAGGTTACATGGCAGCAGCAGTAACCATAAAATAGACTGATAAAGCCTCTTTCTCACTCTTATCGACCGGGTGTCATTCTCCTGGGGCTACATCATCTCATATTTTACGTATGAGGGGTCAGTGAAAGAGATGACAGATTGCTGTACAGCAGTAAATTATTACAGCGTATCTGTCTTTTATTTCGAAAGGTATTCTGCTCACAGAAGAAAACACGGAATTGGGAACTCACATACCTCGTAGGGAAAAGAAGGAAGTGAGTGGTTGAATGCTAAGATCCATTGCAAGTTAGAAGTCAGTATTTCCAACTTGGTATTCCCGACTTCCAATCTTAATGCGTCCCAGCGCATCTGCTCTGGAAAACATGGACGCGCAGCAAGCTGATGTTTTTTATGGCATGTCTCACAAGCATGTCTCACAAGCATCAGAAGACCAATAGCCTATCAATTAGACCAGGGGCTCCCAAGCGTTTTGGTGCCAAGACCCACCTAGAGAGGACAAATCAATTTAGAGACTCACCAAACACCAATCGTATCGTAACGTAATGTTCAAAAACCTATTAATTTTAGCTAATGCTATACCTGTGTGTGCGGCAAATATTTTTTAGCAGAGCGCTCCAGAATCTATGGTGTGCACACGGCTAAATAGGATTTCATCCAATCAGGAACAAAGAAACTAAGAACTAAGAAATTTTGCCACGACATGATAGTAAAGGCATTCATTCAATGGCCGCTTGCAATTTTCGCGACCCACTCACTCCCACTCAGTGACCCACCTGTGGGTCCCGACCCACAGTTTGAAAACCGCTGAATTAGACTATCATTAGTGAGGGGAGGGGAGTAGAATTGTAGGCTACCGCATGCTTGCAAAGATGTTTCACAATGCATAAAATATAAATATAAGATAAAATAAAATATAATGGTACAGACTTGTGAAAAAATTAACCGCTGGTTAATTTTGAAACTATCGATAACTCAACCAATCACCGTTGCTACAGTGTGCTTCACTTCATCTAGCTCTATCACCATTTCGATACAAATGCTTCGCACTTACCCAACCCTACTTGGTCCTGTTTCCCGATAGCGACACACTTATGGTTTAACGTTTAACGTTGCCTGTTAGCTGCAACAGAGTCTGTTAGCTGCAACAGACTTATGCCTGTTTCTCGATGTAACTTGCTCGTTAATAAATAACATATTTAGCTCCGCATTACGGGAGCTGTCCAAGGTAGCATACTATTAAACGAATTAGGTGTATTTCACTCAACAAGATTAATAGCATAACTAAATATTATGTATATTTACATTATACTAGTCTACAGGTGGAAAACAAATGTGTAAGACCACAAAGTGGCTTTTTGTCATGTAGCCTATAGGCCTATATGCGATTTTAAGATAAGAAATGGTTTAAAATATATCAAAATATTCTTGCTGTTAGTCAAGTTTGTGTTACATACATCTTGGCTAATATGCCAATACATTATCTTCTAATCCATCCAAAAATAAAAGGCGCAAAAATATTGGCAAGTGCTCGTAGAAAAAATATAAATAATACTGATAACATAAAATACAGTTAGTCAAACCTTCATATGGAATATATAGTGACATCGTTTAGTATGGAACTTTCTGTAATGGTGTCTGATCAATATCACACCTGCTACATGTCGTTATAATATTTGCTGTTCATCAATACACTCAAAAGTAATAAGGACAACAGTCAAAAGTCAAAAGTCAAAATACTAATGTAATACTTAAATTCAGCACAAATCAAACACATTCTTGGCCATCTCATTGTTTCTGCGCCTCACCTCATCATACCTGCCTAATAATATTTAGTGATTATAGCTCATGCCTGCTGTCGTTTTACATGTTTAACAACGAAGTACATGCAGACATTCATTTACCGTAGTGTAAATCAATTCTTAATAGCTTTTAGCTCAACATTGATTTGCAACTTCATTTGCTGTTGATTATAGCCTGTTGAGGGAGGCGCTGTTGTGCAAAACAGCTACGGTCCTGTTACGATAGACTAACGATTGGTCCAGAGCCCTTGTTAATTTACAATGAATTTAATGTGGCACGTAAATAACAATGTTTTCGGGAAACGCGCCGATAAAATAACATGGCACTTAAGTGCATCTTAAGATCATCGTAGCGCTTCGGGAAACGGGGCCTTATTTCGTTAAATGTATGAAAACTGCGATTCAAAGTCATCCCAGTAAGTGCATTTCTTTGAACAGGGGATGCATGCAACGGCAAGATTCATCCGAGCAAGATGAAGACACAGGCCATGGAGAGACATGCTGAGAGGATTTGATTGCTTTTGTGGTGTTAAAATAAATGTTTATTACATCCAACGTAAAATGCGATGCCAGAGCATGCGCTATCTGCAGTCTGGCTGCACTCGCTTTTACGCTGCGCTCGCTAACGTATGTACATGAGGCCCATTGTCTGCTAAATATGAGAAACAGCCAACTTGCCTTTTGTACCAGAATGCTGCTTACAAACATTTGCCACAATTAGAGCTCAGCATCACATCAGCTAAAGCGATCTTACAGAGGCAGTGATCTCTGTATTGTATTCAGCAGAAATTAAACCACAAAGACAAACTTCTCTGTTCCAGTATATTTAATAATTAATTTCCACAACAGTTCCAAGTACAGTGGATTGCAGCATCCTGTGATTGGGGCTGATAAACTGTGTGCAGATGTGTGAGCAAAGAACAGAACAAGGAGGCTGCTTTCAGGATGGTATAACGTTTACTTTACATTCAGTTATAAATGGTAGTGGACTGAATGCCATATTTCAAAACAGAGGAGTTGGGCTGTGGGTTGACATTTACATAACTAGCAACAACATAGGGATTGTTTTGCTTTACTGCTGTAGATAGATTAGTTGTGTTTTAGCTGCACCGATGCACAAGATAGTGGTAGATACAAGCACCACTGTAGGTGTTGTAGCTCACTAACCCTGTTCCAATTGCTTGGAATGATATGTTTGTGTCAACATATACCAGTATTACATTTCATTTCAGAATGAGACATCATACAGTGTGAAATAAAATGGTAATGAACTCAATATTTGCTACTGATATTCAATATTTATTATGATAGCAACTGAACACGCAAAAATGCAAAGGAATTTGAAGTGTACAGTATGTTTGTAAATCAGACAGCTACAAAATAACATGAAATCCACAGTTCTTTAATATTAATGAAATGTGTAATTTGATAGTGTAAATGTGCATTTCATAAATATGTATGAACATATCATCAGGAACATTTTCAGAAAGATGCACTATATTGCCAAAAGTATTGGGACACCCTCCGAATCATTAAATTCCAGTGTTCCAATCACTTCCATGGCCACAGGTGTATCACATCAGGCACCTAGGCATGCAGACTGCTTCTACAAACATTTGTGAAAGAATGGGTCGCTCTCAGGAGCTCATTAAATTCAAGTGTCAAGTGTGGTACTGTGATAGGTTGCCACCTGTGCAATAGGTAAATTCATGAAATTTCATCACTACTACATATTCCACAGTCAGCTGTTAGTGGTATTATAAAAAGTGGAAGCGATTGGGAACAACAATCTACCTACCTTTATGTGGTAGGCCACATAAAATCACAAAGCGGGGTCAGCACATGCTGAGGCGCACAGTGTGCAGAAGTCGCCAGCTTTCTGCAGAGTCAATACCTCCAAGGCCTTCAGATTAGCTAAAGAACAGTGGTAGAGAGCTTTGTGGAATGGGTTTCCATGGCCGAGAGGTTGCTTCCAAGCCTTACATCATCAAGTGCAATGCAAAGCGTCGGACACAATGATGTAAAGAACCCTGCCACTGGACACTAGAGCAGTGGAGACACATTCTCTGGAGTGACGAATCACACTTCTGTCTGGCAATCTGATGGATGAGTCTGGGTTTGGCGGTTGCCAGGAGAACGGTGCTTGCCTGACTGCTTTGGCCTGACCTGCACTGCAAGTGTAAAGTTTGGTGTAGGGGGGATTATGGGGTGGGGTTGTTTTTCAGAGGTTGGGATTGGCCCCTTAGTTCCAGTGAAAGGAACTGTTAATGCTTCAGCACACCAAGACATTTTGGACAATTTCATGCTCCCAACTTTGTGGAAACAGTTTGGGGATGGCCCCTTCCTGTTCTAACATTACTGCGCTCCAGTGCACAAAGCAAGGTCCATAAAGACATGGATGAATTAGAGCGGAGGCCAGGCCTTCTTATCAACATCTGTGCCTGACATCACAAATGCGCTTCTAGAAGTTTGGTCAAAGATTCTCATGAACATACTCCTAAACCTTGTGGACAGCCTTCCCAGAAGAGTTAAAGCTGTTATAGCTGCAAAGGGTGGGCCAACTCCATATTGAACCATATGGATTAAGAATGGGACATCATTAACCTTCATGTGCACGTAAAGGCAGGCGTCCCAAAACGTTTGGCAATATAGTGATATGTCTACTTTAATGTAATACTGTATATGGCTATATATGCGACATGGTCTCCATTTATGTTTCTACCTCTTTGCTATTGGTTCCATCCGTATCTCACAAACTCTCTCAACCCTTCCTTCATTCACACTGTGTCTCTCAGTGCCGAGGAGAGATGGTTTTGGTGGGATGGGACCAAACTGTGAGCAAAAACTTTTAGGCCTATACAACTATGCTCGAGTTATTTAGCATTATTTGTGTTAATGCTGTAGGCATAACACTAAAAACTTAACGATGGGATAGACCTACTACAATGTTTATGACACTATGGGCTAACAAGAATCTACACTGGTCAACATGCCTACATGATCAATGGTCAACAACACACGCCAGCTATAAAATCGTACACAGCTCTCTATCTGAAATTATTTGCCCCTTCCTGTCAGTGTCGGTGTCCAATGTTATGTTATGCGCGGGGGACTATTACTGTATACATCCTACAGCCTCATTTTTTAAAGTCAAAAAAGGAAGAGGAGAGATATCAGCATAAACACAAGAATAGGACATGTAGCAAAGGAATAGCCTGTGTGTCTGAGGTTCCGAACCTGGCTATTAGGCCATAATCATCATTTTTTTTAGTTTGGGCTTTCCTGTTATTATAAGATCCAGATCGATGTGAGATAAATCCTGCTGCACTTTAAACATAGCAGCAGATAGAATATATAGAAGTCATAACTAAACATCATTTTACAATAACCCTTACCCTGTTGTGCAAGGACATTGTTGTACCTGTGGCCTACATGTTTGTCATTCACATTAATTGTCAACATTGATGCATTGAGACCCGGTGGAATTTGTGAATATGCTAAGTAGGCTTAGGCTACTGTTACTCAAAAGCATTTTGCTTTTTATCTTTCTGTCTACTTCTCTCTGATATTTAAGAACCTAGACCTCTTATTATTATTACGTGCTATTATTTTTTAATTTGGAATATCTCTCACGTCGTAAAAACACAATTAATTGAAACCACAATTAGCCTAAATGCCTGGTGTAAATAGCCTACTTTAGACTTTAGGCTACATGGCAGAACTGTAACCAAGGAGGGCACATGGAATGAATAGCTACAGAAATGACTTGCCAATGCCTTGTAGCCTATTGATGGTCGTCACAGTGGGCATTTAAACAATGAGGTCAAACAATTAAATATTCGTAACTCGCTGATGTTATGCTACACGGGAAGGGTTTTTTCTTCTTCTCAAAAGTGTGCGTGTGTGTGGGGGGGGGAGGAAGGAGCGGGACGATGTAGAAACTGGGGGGGGGGATGTGTTCCCCCCCACCACCATCTGCGCCCCAGTCTCACTCTCTTCTCCTTATTTTCTGCTCTTTTACGCCTTGTCGCTGTGTCCATCTGCTGTGTTAAACCAAGCGTCGGATTGTATTTGAGGCCACTTGTGTGGCAAACTGAGGAGAGACCTGCGGCTTTAGAGGGTAGCTAGAGGAACTGTGTGTGTGTGCGTGTGTGTGTGTGAGTGGTGGGGGTGCAGACACATATTTGGAGAAGCATAGAGAACAGATTCTACAACTCAAATGTGAAATGAATAATGAGGGCAAGAGTCACACACACTCATTGCTTCATAATTCATTCTGATACAAGAACACACACACAAGCAGCTGGCGAGAGAGATGATCTCAAATTGAGGACATTAATATCCACAATGATGTTGGGAAGAAGACTTCAGTTTAAAAGTATGTGCCCACAAATTGTGCACATTTATCTCGTATAGCAACATATGCACACACACAAACACATTCAGGCATCATGTGCATCCGCACACACACACACACCCACACACACACACACACACACACACACACACACTAACTAGCTAGTAGCGGGGAAAGAATTAATGCTACAGTGGTTACCAAGTTATCCTTTCTGCATATTTAACAGTTATATGTAGACATTTCCTTTTGAAATATCCATATCATGTCTCATAGCCTATTACATTTACATAAGCTCAGATATCATAAACCTCATGCATATATTTATCCACCCACACACATCCTAAATGCAGCTGGTGAACTGACTGTGTGTGTGTGTGTGTGTGTGTGTGTGTGTGTGTGCGTGCGTGTGCGCTACAGTTTGACATGCAGCAGCTGTCGCTGGATGAGCTGAAGCAGGTGCTGTTCCAAGCCTTCAGAGACCACCTGACGATGAAGGACATCGAGAACATTATCATCACCGAGGAGGAGAGCCTCAACCAGACGTCGGGGAACTGCCCCGAGTACGAAGGAGGTGAGGGGCCGCGTGGTGTAACACCGAGCAGGTGGTCAGCGCTCAGGTCAGAAACAGATAAAGCTAATGGAGCGCTACACATGCAGAGACCGCCCAGTGCTTACATCCAAAACACAACAGATAACTATCAGAGTGAATGGACATCAGTAATACACTTATTGTTGTAATGCAGGGATACGCGTATTGCCATCCAACACATTAGTTATATCCTATCATTACAGCCAATACTAAATGTATGGTGAAATTGTAATAGGGCAATACCATCAGACGTCACTATGGCCTGGTTTACAGTATGCTTGTTTCAGTAGTACTACGTACATACACAGTACAAATACAAATCTAAACAAGTGCAATTGACACCAAGACGCAGCGGAAGTCCCTTATAACGTCTCTGAAAGGAATGTAGAGGACAGTGAGAGCACTTAAACTTGTTATATGGGCAGAAGATGCGGTCCAAAAGGTGTTTGATGTATCTCGACTGTCCACTTGTGATTAGTTCATATTTAAACCCAGGAGTAAATGTGCCATATGAGATGTCTTTTACATTGTTATATACACTGTACTGTATATAGAGCCAGCCACTGGCATGCATGAATGCGTCTTTGTAGTTATATTTACAGTCTTTTCATGAGAAACACGAGTATGACAGGAGTTGCAGTGTATAGAACTGAATGATAATAAAGGTTATCTAATCTAATCTAATATGAAACATCTCCATATTCTCTCCAATAGTACGTCAATGCATTGTTCTACAAAAAGTTAAGGTCCCAATAGCTAATTTCACTTCTAATACATGCGGTGTTAGTGAAGGATTGTTCCATTACTATGATATTAAGGTTATATGGAAGGGCATGTAGCGATCAAATGTAACAGATTGCATAATCAAGCCCATAATCAGTCACAAGCACATGACCCAGCCAGCCAATTGCATGAAGGTTAAAATGCATGAAGGTTAAATGCTAGTTTGGCTCTGATGGGAGAACTAAAACTTGAGGAATGCCAAATCATTTAAATGCATAGTAGATAATAAATCAATCAATGGGTGGCCACTCCAAATGTTGAAATATCAATAAGATTAAGTAGGCTATTGGGAGGATATTGGGAGGGAACCCCAAAGAAATACACCTGCTGTAATCTGAACACCCAGACTATTAGATGCTGATTGTCAACAATGAATGATAGGTAATAGAAATATAAATGTCTTTTAGTTTGAATAGCTAGTTAAAGTTAGTTAGTTAGTTTTAAAAAGATAAGGGACATCACTGAAGTAAAATGCTTGCTATGAGTAATACACCAAATTAGAGATGGAAAAGAGTGATAGCAGAGATGTTCCTCCCAGCACGACAGTCAGTAAAATTGGTAATCCTATACAGATTAACAGAGTGTCCCCAGGAATTAAGAAAAGCCCCACCAAACAACGTTCCTGTTTATAGCTCTGTTTCTGTCTTTGACAATATAATGATAATTTATTCATTACCATAGGATGAGCCAGTTATATTCACTAATACAAACAGGCCTTCTGCACTACACAAACACATCAACACACCCCCTAGGGCAGTGTTCCCCAACCCTGGTCCTCGGGGAACACTGCCCTGCATGTTTTAGATGTTGCCTTGCTCCAACACAGCTGATTCAAATGAATGGCTCGTTAGAATCCTGACAACGAGCCATTCATTTGAATCAGCTGTGTTGGAGCAGGGAGACATCTAAAACATGAGCACGCACAGAGAACGCACAGAGAACGTTGATAGCGAAATGCAAGGAGATTTTTGGTGAACTTGAAGTGTATTAGTTTATGAAGCGTTTGCCAGAATGTGATTGACAGGTAATCTGACTAATCACAAGGCCGAAATGTTGCTATGTCAGCTCAGAGCCATGAAGGTCAGCGGTCCGACAGACCCGCCCATGGTTTGTTTCTTGCCAAACTAGTCTACCTTGTCAAACAGCGTTCTACAGAGAGGCATCTTCAACTTCTTAAGTCAAGGATATACTTTACCATATTCACAAGATGAAATCCACACTAGCTATAATGCATATTCTGGCCATTACTAAGCATTAGCTACAACAGCTACATACTGGTAGTTACTTACTAAAGGCATATATTTTGCTATCTTTGTTGACTTTGTTCAAGTTCAGTCCAGCTGCCTCCCACAAGCTTTAATCCACCATAACTTAAGTTTAGCCAACTGTGTTTTCTGGTTTGAAAAGAGGACGATGAGCTCCCTGCTGTACTGTACACTAATACAGGCAGGATATCTCGTCGGAATTGTACGTTGCTGAAGCACATCTAATGACAAATGTATAAGGGAGTACAAGCATTTATTTAGCATTATAGTGCCCTGTGAAAACAGATACAAAACATTCATCTACTGTACCCCATGTTGACCTACGATAAACGGTACAGTAAACTTCTGCTGTGTGACCTGTGAGAATAACAACCATTGAATTAACGTCTTCCGTACTTTAGCATCCCGGTCAATAGAGTTAGGTGGTAAATTAGGAATACACGCGTTACTGTGTCGTAAAAAGGGTTATCTATCCTGTTTTCTATTTACCCGATAAAATATTTGGATTCACTCGTTAGTATTCTGACTAATAACTGCTAACTATTAGCTTTGTTTGTGGGACATCATGTGTTGCTAAGGAAAATCTGGTAATCTGATTGGTTATTATTGACGTGTGATTGACAGGTCGGAAAGCTCAATTATCTTAAAATAGCTACTGTAACTAGCTTCTGTAACTATGTTCAGGGGTTGCTTACCCGCTGATTAAGATTGGTGGATAAGTTCAGGGGTTAGTTACTGTATTGTACTTTAATTATGGCAAGCCGTTTGAGCATTTATTCACGTTTTAAAACTAGTTAAAATTCCTATTCTTGACATCAACTTTTCACCTTCTTTGTATCAACAATTTGCATTCTTGATATGATATCAACTATTTGCATCCTTGGTATCAATAATTTGCATTCTTGATATCAACATTTTACATTCTTGATATTTACATTTCACTGTCTTGATATCAAGGAATTGAACAAGCTTCACATATACTTTCATTTAGTGTGGTCTGTAATCTGCTACCCTGCAGCTGGACCGGTTCTCCATCAGACTCCAACACTAACCTAATGGAAGCCAAACTCTCTGTCTTTAGGAAGCCTCTGCATAATCTGCACATACTGGGTGACATCACACATACTATGATTACATCCATGTTCATAGAATTACTTTTAGTTTAACAAGCAGTATGTTGGAAAAGACTATCGCCTAGGGCTAAATGGATCAACTTTGGTATTTCAGAGCAATAATGGACAACATGCTAAATTGTTTCATGTATAGATACAGTACACGTCCCCAAAACAGGAGGTTAAAATACAAAATCACATAGCAATACTGTAGCTCTTACTAATATTAGCAGGAGTAATTTGAATAAGTTCCTGTCACCACACATTACAATAGGAATAGGGTCTGCACACACACACACGTGGATGATTGCTGTCATCCTGTCAGCACTGAAGCTGATCACTGGAGGCAGGAGGGCCGTGGGGTTCAGGTGAACAATGAAGGGAAACAAGCCAATGTGATCAGTGCTTATAAAGCCACCATTCCCTTGAGTAGGACCTGGAGACATAACAGAATGCTACAGTAGGAGTCTTAATACATTCACTGGGTATATGCAGGTTCATGGAGAGATATAAAGAGAAGCTGTGCAGACAGAGGCAGCTAAAGATGGGATGTGAGTGGGAAGGGGGGGGGGGGGGAAGATAAGGGGCTAAACAAGAGATCAGAGAACTGCTGGGTTAGCAATCTCTTTGACAAAGTTGCTAGTGTTTGTCTAGTTTAGAGGGAAAGGAGTGCAGTGTAGCAGGGCTGAAGAAGAATACAGGCAGCCAGGAGAAAATGAGATGGGACACAGGAGACTGTCTAGAGGTGAAACTGAATACAATCAAGTTCATTGTTGTAAAGTAAATATTTCAAAAAGGGATTTATAAGAAATGTGAAATTCACATTTGAACAAAATGAGAATGACTTGTCTTTCTTCTACATACATATAATTTTACCTTATCTTATTAAATACAATTTCTAAATAATCTACATTAGCAGACTAATTGCTGAATGATATACTCATAGCACCTGGCACCTTCTACAGTGCTTAACCAATTACACCGACTGTGTTTTTCATTATCACCAAACTGGTTATAGGTGTCCTTCTAAATGAAATAATCCGCTGTTTGGTTCAAATACGATCCTGCATCACCTTGACTGTTCTCTGACATGGCTCATGGTCTGCCCCAATCCAAATCACCCCTCTATCCATCTTTCTTCCCAGCTTGCTGTGGCATTGATAGGCCCTCTCTCAGCTACATATGACTCAGGGCCAGTAGCTGTTTTATGGATGCTGTATTGAACAAACTGGTAGTGCTCGTCCTCCTGTTAGGTCTCACACCCCAGTAGTGTGCTAGTGGCACATAAACAAACTTTACTTCAGTGAATAGCCTACTGGGAGGCGGTAGATTGCGTACAAAGAGCTATCCATTAAAATGTAAAGGTAGTCTTTTTATTTGCATTATACAGCACAGATAACCACTTGCTCACTGTCTATTAGGGATGTTCATGGTTAATGCCCATTTATGATTCTGCGTCGAGCTTACGCCATGCTTACGGCGTAAAAAAGGTAAAAACGCTTCATTCCAACGAATGTACAAATAAAACCAGGATTGTTAAAAGGAGACAATATGTGCATGTACATGGCGTTGTTATAAAGAGCGCTAATATTCCAAAGCACTCTGGCATATGAGCCTGCATCCACAAGACTGCTGTTGCATTGAACCGACGGACAGACGGACAGACGGACAGACGTGTAGTTACATTTTATGAGAGGTGCGCCTCAGCCTACAGCGTAAGGTACGCCGTAGGGTACGAAGCTATATAAGCATTAACCGCTTATATTAGAATTGTTACTGATTAATACTATCAGTTTTTTGTTTTTTTTATCGGTAGCCTGGCTCCGCCCCGACTATTGCTCTCATCTTCATTTCTTTTCGCTGAGATTGCAGTCTGGAAACCCTGATCACATTAGCGTTCGCACAGCCACCCTGCAGGCGGACCAATCAGCGTGGGTTAGTGAGAAGTAAGGTTTAGTCAACCGTGTTTCTAAATGGTGATAGAGCTAGATGAGGCGATCAAAACAGTTGTAGCAAAGCCGATTGGTTCAGCGATGTCCAATAGTTTCAAAATAACCAGAGGTCTATGTAAAGTAAGAGGATACTTCCCAATGGAGGTTACACCAGGCTAGCGGATCGGCACCAGCTTGGCACATCGCTACCATACAATCTGAGCGGGTAGCCGAATTTTCCGCTGCAGGTCTCAGTTAGGCTACTACAGACTGCTCACCAGACTAACCGGTAGGATACAGCAGCACATCGACACATTTTGATTTGGGAGTATAAAACAATAGACAGGCTGTGTTATAGACTTCTGAGGACTAGGCCTAGGTCTGCATTATCTTGTGGCAGACCAAAAAAAAGTAACTATCTGTTATGCCCATTTCTTAACAAACAAAAATAAGACAGCTAGTCTAGTTCTACAAGCGTCATTTTGTACTGTTATTGTACTGAAAATCAGCACAGCTCGGCTGTGATGATCTTCGCCATTCTGCCGCACATTCTAATCAAATATAACGTCTTAATATTGTTGTTTAATGATCAGTTAACAAGCATCGGTTATGGTCAGAATTATTTCTCAAAATGAGCATCCCTACTGTCTGAATCTCAAAACACAACTTGTGCACAAAAGTGCATGTAGGCCTACTGGTGGTGTTGAGAGGCAGAGCAAGTGTAAGACATTGGGGGGCGCTAGAGAGGAATGAATGAGCTCAAATGTTGTAGGGGCATGTGGTCCCTGAGTTTCAAACCAAAACAACCTTTTTGAGTCAACCACAAAGGTAATTTACCTTTTGCCAGAAGCGAGTTAGCCACACCTGTGTCGGACAGCTGACCTACATGGCTCTGAGCTGACCATAACATCAGAGACGACTTTGATAACATCCATAGCCTACATCCAACATTGTGTCATTAACAATAAAGGGAGAAATTGGAAAACACATAGGATTTAGCTATACCTTATGGTTTCAGTTTATCATTCAGTGCATCTGGAAAGTATTCACAGCACTTCACTTTTTCCATATTTTGTTATGTTATAGCCTTATTCCAAAATGGATTTTAAAAAAAAGTTTTCCTCAAAATTCTACACACAATACCCCATAATAACAAAGTGAAAAAGTTTGTTTGAAATTTTTGCAAATGTATTCAAAGTCAAAAACAAAACTAATCACATGTTCATAAGTATTCACAGCCTTTGCCATGACACTCAAAATGGAGCTCAGGCACATCCTGTTTCCACTGATCATCCTTGAGATGTTTCTACAACTTGACTGGAGTCCACCTGTGGCAAATTCAGTTGATTGGACATGATTTGAAAAAGCACACACCTGTCTATATAAAAGGTACCATGCTTGACAGTGCATGTCAGAGCACAAACCAAGCCATGACGTACAAGGAATTGTCTTAGACCTCTGAGACAGGATTGTGTCGAGGCACAAATCTAGGGAAGGTTACAGAAAGATTTCTGCAGCATTGAAGGTCCCAATTAGCACAGTGGCCTCCATCATCTGTAAATGGAAGAAGTTTGGAAAAACCAGGACTCTTCCTAGAGCTGCAACTGAGTGATCGGGGGAGAAGGGCTTTAGTCAGGGAGGTGACCAAGAACATGATGGTCACTATGATAGAGCTCCATGGAGAGAGGAGAACCTTCCAGAAGGACAACCATTTCTGCAGCACTTCACCAATCAGGCCTTAAGGGTAGAGTGGCCAGACTGAAGCCACTCCTCAGTAAAAGGCACATGGCAGCCCGCCTGGAGTTTGCCAAACGGCACCTGAAGGACTCTCGAGGGAAAGATGAATGCAGCAATGTACAGAGACATCCTTGATCAAAACCTGCTCCAGAGCGCTCTGGACTTCAGACTGGGGAGAAGATTCATCTTCCAACAGAACAACCCTAAGCACACAGCCAAGATAACAAAAGAGTGTGTTCGGGACAACTCTGTGAATGTCCTTGAGTGGCCCAGAACCCAGACTTGAACCCGATTGAACATCTCTGGAGAGATCTTAAAATAGCTGTACACAGATGCTCCCCATCCAACCTGATGGAGCTTGAGAGGTTCTGTAAAAGAAGAATGGGAGAAACTGCCCAAAAGTAGGTGTGCCAAGCTTGTAGCATCATACTCAAAAAGACTTAAGGCTGTAATTGCAAAGGTGCTTCAACAAAGTATTGACCAAAGGCTGTGAATACTTGTGTATATGTGATTTTTGTTTTGTTTTTTATTTTTAATAAATTTGCCACAAACTTTTTTCACTCTGTCATTATAGGGTATTGTATGTTGAATTTTAAGGGAAAAAAATATTTTAATCCATTTTTGAATAAGGCTGTAACAAAAATAACAAAATATGGAAAAAGTGAAGCGCTGTGAATACTTTCCGGATGCACTGTAAATCAAGTAGTGCCTACTATAAAAATAAGTTTTTTTAATTAAACAATTTACTGTACCTATTGCTGGGTCATACCTACATCCGCATGGTTAACGCCTGTCTTAAAAGCTTACTACAGTATTGATATGATAGCTAATCCTATACTGTTAAGATAAAGACAGCAGTTGCTTTAATAGTACAGTAGCTATCAGGTAAACTTTAGACAAGCTACATTCTTCCGGTTACGATTGACAACTCTTAAAAATTTTAAACATATACAGAAAAGTAATATTACCTTATAACAAATGTGTTTGTCTGTCCCGTGATATTACATCCAAATCCATAGCATAGTTTAGTTTTTCAACATGGCTTCAGGAATTTGAAAGATCGTATGCTACATCCAGTCTGTCTAGGTAGGATATACTGTAGTTGTCTATGTCCCATAACAACATCATTTCAACATATTCACATCGACTGTAAGTTTAAAGTTAACTTATTTGATGGAGAAACAATGATTCCAGTTGAAGTGATTCTTGTTTATTTGACACACTGCGGCCCATAGTAACATCTTGGCCTTCTGATTAGTCAGATTGCCTGTCAATCAAACTCTGGCGAAAGATCCATTCCAGAGACAAACTGAGAAGTGAACCTTTATTTTACTACTCATTGACTGACTACTCATTGTTTGACTTTTCATTTCCATTCCTCTCGGCTCAGTCCACCCCAAGAAGAAAAACCGACAGACGTGTGTGAGGAAGAGTCTTATCTGCGCCTTTGCCATGGCTTTCATCATCAGTGTCATGCTCATCGCTGCCAATCAGATGCTGCGGAACGGCATGGAGTAACCGCTTGCACTGTGAGCATGGGGGCTGGACAGACATGGCCTCACAACTTTGCAGCCAAACCTGGACCAACCACAAAACCCCCGCACTCCTCAGAACAATCACTTATCTGTTATTAATATTACTGTTATTATTTTTGATAAACTATTGATTTGAACTTGCATTGCAGCCAGACACAGACAATGCAAGTCAATGTAAAGGATAATTTGCTTTCAATTAAATATGTTACCCAGTAGAGATATGACCTTATATTACATTTCTTTTTATATACAATATATACTGTGTGTGTACTGTACATATATGCATATATATGTATATATGTGTACAGTATATGTACTATATATGCCAGGATGAAGGGTTTTCCCAAGACCACATACTTTTCTAATAATTAACTAAAATGTCTAATGTGTATCCGGTGCTTTGAGCCATTACTAATTTAAGACACAAGCAGGGGTTGATATGGATAACATATTTTACCTTTGGAAGGTCACACTAATTGACTGTGGGCATTGAAATATGTATGCGTCACTTTATATGGTCATGTACATGCTTATCACCTATTTCATTGGCTCAATCTTGTAGCGCTTATCTACAAGAAGCACAACTCAATACTCAGTACTACATGACCATAGAAATGTCATAGCTGTGTCCCTGTAGCGTGACTCTTTCATCTGTTGTCATTTAACGTGGATATCATATATATTTACATGCACTGTATGTAGCCTACGTTATGTGTTTACTTGCTCGTGTCTTTACTGTTGTCTAAAAGACGGTTTTGTCTATGTACACCATGTAAGCTCAGGCAGATTGAGAGGAAACATGCTTTTAAAGGTGCACTCCTTGACTGTGCTGGAGTGCTTACAGAGCTACATGTCAGGCCAAGATCGTTGTTTATCTTTGGGTCACGGGGAGTATGGGGAGGGGTACAGACGTCGGTGAGAGCAGTGCAAGACATTTAGAACTCAGTTTCAAACCAAAACAACTGTTTTATATAAAGCTGATTTGACCTACAAGGGCAATTGTGAACATAAATAGGGGAGTGTACCTTTAAATTATCAACAACAAAAAAACAATGAATCAAAGGACATTAGGCAAGCGATGAGTTTGGTGACATATTCAATGCTACAAAAACACAATGAAAGGTCTCACTCACATCTTGTCGTAATACTGCCTGACCTTGTTTAACATAGGCCTCACAAAAGCATGTGAGTATACTTCTTATTTCTCTCTGCACTGCCATACCAAATGTGTCCCCTTAGAATTGATTGTATATAAAGTCCTATCTTGTGTAATGTGTTATCGTTATCAACAGAAGAATGTACGAGGAGTAGAATGTGAAGAGATATATCAGGGATATATAGCCAGTAGATATTATACTGTATATGCAGTATCTGTGTTTAGTTGAAAAAGGTTGCATTCTAGTGGTAGAATATACAACTGCAACTAACTCACAAATATGAAGAATACTTTTTCAGTTGTTTTGAAATTGCTTATGCATGGTCAAAGCGAAGCATATCTTGGTGAACATGTATTACTCTTTCCCATATCTGAGCCAGGAGAGAAATAACTGCCTATGATAAGTTAATGTGATGTCACAGCCACCAGTAAAATAAAGCTTGATTTTTCCAATATATCCCCTAGGTAGCATGTGTGTGCACGCATATGCACACACACACACAGAGTACACCTCCTGGACAGGACACTAGCCTGTTACAGGAACTTATTCCCTGAATGTCAATGTATCTCTTAAATACAGAATGCCAGGCAGATGTGCATGGGGTCTAGACTCATAAGTGTTTATTTTGGCTTGGCCAGGGCGACTCACTAACTGCATATCCACTAAGTAGATCAACCAGTAAACCAGAACATTCATTACAAAACACTGAAGAAAATGCTTGCTGCAAGGAAATTGTTCCCCAGAGACTTGTTCTCTCAGTAAAGCTAATAGTGGATAGTTAGGCCCATATTACTGCAAGCTCACCTGAGTTATGAACAATGCCTTGTACAATTTGATAATAAGTGTCCTTTTCATGGATGCCAAATGACCAGGTATATAGGAATATGTTTTACTTGTGCAGTGCTCTCTAAGTTATCATGGCTGGACTATAAAGTAGTGATTAGGCTTTTTCTCTTTTGGCTCGATTCCATACCAGGATCCAAATAATAAAAAATAAAAAAGACACTTTGAACAAACTTAAGTGCAACCGTTTTACATCAAATACTGAAATTAAAAAGGCATGAGAGGAGAAAAATAATTTCCATTATTACATCTTGGCCTCAAAAGTAATAACGTATTATATACTTTAAATCAGTATGCATGTTCTTGCACTTTTCATGTGATTTCAAGATAGGTACATCATTTAATATTTCCCTGTGGCCAGCAAAAATCGACTTGAAGTACTACAAAACTGTTGTTAAACACTCTAGGCTACTCTGCATCTTCCAGCAGACTAACATTAAAGGGGTAGTCAGCTATTGCAAGCTAATTGTAAGCTAATACACTTTTTGTAAAATTCACCAAATATCTCCGCACATTTCGTTATCTTACTCTTATCTGTGCGTGTTTAAAAAATAATTGCATACTTCTTCACAGCCCTTGCACCATAAATAGAAGCACAAAGTGGCGAACACCGCTAACAACAACAAAGCTGTCTTGGTACAACCAAAGTACTCCAATTTGCTTAACAATGCATTTCAATGTGCGAGACGGTGCCTCCTTAATGATGTTGTTTTGATATTAACTCGAAGTTAGCAAGTGTTCTCGAGAATGACTTTAAAAACTGCTTGATGTCTCTACTAATGGGTCTCTGGCAATATAAGATATATTTACATTTTGGATTTAAACAATTGGTAATTGTTGACCTTCAGCAAATGAGAAGTTTTACTTAAAGGCAGGGTCAATCATTCTTAAGAATTCTTGCTAACTTCGAGTTCAAATAAAAAAAATATTGTTCCGCGCCACCGCCTCTCACATTGAAACGCATTGTTAAACAAAGCGTAATACTCTGATAGTACTACGTCTTTGTTGTGAGCGGTGTTTGTGTTTCTATTAATGGAGCCAGGGCTATGTAAGTATCTGGTTATTTTAACCAACACGCACATATAACGGTAAGCGAAAGGAGGAGATATTTGGTGAGTTTGACAAAAAGTATATTAGCTTACAATTACCTTGCCATAGCTGACTATACTTTTAAGAAGCATTATAAGGTAATTGTGAATGAAATCCCAATCTAGTTCTGGTCCATAACATAACAAACATCAGTTTGAGGCTTAGGTAAGGAAGGTACAGAGTCAAGGGTTGAACAAAGGATTTATAGTGCTTTAAATATAGGTAGTGTGTGTTATGAATTATACTGTTCTGACTTGATGGTTTATACAGCAGTCTTTTGTTTCTACCAGCTATTAATCAAACCAGAGGGCAAGAGGGAGTATTTTCATAAATATGCAGATACCAGGTCACATTCTCAATATGGCTGTTTCACGTCCACCCTGACATAACGCCCACTGTGGGCGGTTGCAATTGACACTGAATACAGTATGTTTTATTAGATTTTTTGTGGAATGTACTCACTGCCTCATTGTCCTGTATAAACGGCTGTATTATGTACGCTATTCTTATCCTTGTAGGTCACTTTATGTCTTTGAGATTCTCTGTACATTCACAATTTTAATAATGGAGTTTTCACTTTTGGTCCATTACCCACATGGTCCTTTGAAACCAGCATACTTTCTCTTCAGAATACACTACAATGTGTGCCATCTAAACACACTTGCATGGCCATAAAAGCAGATTTGGGAGACCTGTTATCTGCTATTCAAAGTTTACATTATTATACATCCCTCTAACAGAAAATAATCGGTTTATACTTTTTACCTTGTAGATTGTATAGAATTAAATCTCAACTGAGATGTAAAATTATCTTGGCATGCTGCTTAGACAAGGAGAGATCGAAAACAGCAATATTTATCAACTGAATGGATAGTGAAAATGCAAATGAACTGAATCTGTATTTAAATATAATCACATATGTTTATGCAATAAAATCTTTTGATACAAATTAAAGGCAATGTTGGTCACTTATGTATAAGCTTTTACCAGGAAAGTTACTATTGGTTCAGCCTCATCTTTGCTATAGGCTTGCTGCAAAACAGGTTTCCAAGCAGGTTTGGTTTCATTTCTAAAACACCCAGTCTTGCTTTTTAGTGTTGCGGATTAAACCTTTTTGGTAAGGTAAGTAAAACTGGTTCATTATCTGTATATACATTGTTTGAAGTATATTGTTTATTATGACACAGACCATGCATATAGATTGTCATGGGAGTTGAGTGCAGTAAACCACTGGCTTAGTTTAAAGTAATGAGACCTTTTCCACAGAATTACTTAAAAACCTGTTTTGGGTATACTACTATATGCACTGTAAATACAGTAGGCCTATACTAGTATAGGCATACATAATAATATTGAGTGAGCAGAATAGTGTGTTGCCTCTAATAATGGTTTGATTCTACTAAAATGATGACCAGGTGGAACTGTACAGCTTGGACTCGCATTGAATGTGTGCACTTCCCATGTACAGTGGACATAAAAACACACCCATTAAAATATCAGGCTTTTGTGATGTAAAAGAATGAGACAACGACAAATCATATCAGAACTTTTTCAACCTTTAATGTGACCTATAATGTGAAAATTCAATTGAAAAACAAACTGATATCTTTGAGGGGAAAAAATGAAAAATAACGAATTCTCATTCTTTTACATCACAAAAGCCTGGCATTTTAAACGGTGTGTGTAGACTTTTTATATCCACAGTATTCGTGCTGTGTGGGGCCCTCGTTTAAATAACTTTACTGCCAGAATGGCACACTACACCTTTAACTCTTCCCAGGTATATCTCAACCACACAACGCAGGAGAATGGAACATATGAATATGCCGGAAAGACCCAATGCAGAGGTGACCGTCTCAAAGACGTCTGACTACATAGCCATAGAGTAAAAAGAGACACGTGGGGCTAGAGACTCTTACAGACTGATGATGTTGTACACCTCGCATGCTACAGCAGGGGTGGCTAACCCTGGTCCTGGAGAGCCGCTGTCCTGCATGTTTCAGATGTCTCCCTCCCTGTCTCCAACACACCTGATTCTAATGAATGGGTCGTTAGAAGCCTGATAACGACCGATTCATTAGGATCAGGTGTGTTGGAGCAGGGAGACATCTAAAACATGCAGGACAGCGGCTCTCCAGGACCAGGGTTAGCCACCCTTGTGCTACAGTATGTGTCTACAGACAAAGGGATGGTTTGATGAGCATCATCTCAATATATCGCCCCCTACAGGTACGACACAGCATCATAGCTTCTGTGGCGGAGGTCATAGAGAGGAGCTGCGTGAGTAAGGAGCAGGCTCTCCGTGTACAGACAGCACACACCTCTGAAATAACTTCCTATGCTCAATATATTCAGGTCATAGAGCATTATAAGCACAACTGCTATGATTGGACTGACCCCAAGGTGGGTCAACACACACACACACACAGAAGCTGACATCCTTCTGTAGAGTTGTGTGTCCATCAATGTCCTTTCCTGTCAACACAGTATCGGATGGCTGAAGAGTATTTACACCTGTTTGCCAACCTGTGTGAGGAAGGAATCGCTCTGGAGTGGTGAGGGGTTAATATTCTCTCATACTTAATTCCATTAGCAGCACCGTTCTAACACTGTTGTTTCTGTAATCTAATACAACTCATTTAAAATAGGATTAGGCCTGAAAGCTTCCCCAGAAGCCCATTAGCCATCTGATAATGATCCAAACAAATCGTTAGGTGGAGCCCAATAAGCCCTTATGTTAAACTGTAATAGCCCAGACAGATTTATACTTTTACTCACTTGGCAGTGTTATTTCTCTTTCCATAGCCAAGAGACCAGAAGGTTAAATTCAGATTTTCCAATAACACTCTAAATGGATTATGGGTTAGGGTTCATCTTAATTCATAATTGCCCTACTTTAGCCTACTGCACCCTGAATCAATGTGTTTTTATTGTTTATGATTGACTCAGTATCAAGAGAGCCATTGATGAGGTCAGTAAAAATCTCTGGAAGAAAGGACATTTGTGTAAAGCAAAAGATGTGTGATGAAACAACAGCATTGTGGACTCTGTCATTTGTCATGGTGACCCAGAGACAAAGCAAACAGGATCACCTAAAAGGTCTCATTGTCATACTGTATGCACAACTCAATCATATTTAATATGAGGTATTCATTACAAGTGTTGAAGAGCTGAATTAACACAAACAAAATAAACAAACAGAACTGATGAAATGAAACATAACATTCAATTAAAATGTGTAAATTAAAATAAAGCTTATTATTGCCTGGTTAAGGATGATTAACCCATGTGTGGCCTATAAAGAAATACTAGTTGTTTAATACTGAATGTTGATACAACTATAAAACACTGTTGAAACACTGTTTATAGTCTATACTGTAGATCATATACATCTAGTTTATAATTGCCACAAATGCAATATCAACAGTTAAAAAGGCTCCTCAATGTAAACACCTAATACTTTTCCAAGCGCATGAAGGCACTAGTGTAAAAATATCTTCAGCATTGAGCCAATCCATGTAAATACAAGGCTCACTTGTCAAGTTAAACAAACTAATATTTCAACATTATATACAGTATGTGGTGTTCTGTCTTTGTGCAGTTTGTCTAGTGATGATAGTTTACCAGCTGCTAGCAAGCATGTTGCAAAACAACAGGTAAAATAACCTGTACCAAAGATTAGTGTTTTAACATGCATTTGCTTTGACAGAGTAGGTTGTTGAATATCTATAATCAATACTGGCTAAATCTAAGGAGAAAGTGTAACAGTCCATATTTAGCTAGCGTGGGTTGGCCGGTCGGTGGACGGACGGACGGACGGACGGACGCACGCGCGCGCGCACACACACACACGCACACACGCACACACCTTTAATAAAATAATTAAATACAAATAAAAAGAAAAGACAATTTAACAAGGTTTCTTTTGATTGCAAAGCTCATATCACTGCGCTCCAACTCATGGTGTCCAGAGTGTCCTTGGTGGATGGGACATCAGAAAGTGCATGTCCTCTGCAGCAGCGTAACATGGGTCAGCCTGACACCGTCATCTACCCCTCCCCCAAGAGCCAGGGGCACAGATGTGTTTCAAGCGGCCAGCCTAGGGATCAAGTTGGGGTTCAGGGGTGCTAGAACACAATCGAGGAGCATGCCTAGAACAAAACAACATGCAGTGGATAGGGCAGCATTTGACAAGCAGGTGGCAGAGTGAACAGAGACAAGAGACCGTTGGGAGGACAAGAGAGAAGCAGCTCGTCGTCAGAACTCTGTGTGAGTGTGAGTGTAGTCCTGGCTCTCCATAAGGCTCTCGCTGGGCTTCATGTAGACCCCCTCCATAGCCTTCCACAAGCTGTGCTGGCTGGGCCCCGCCATGGCGTGAACCTCTCGCTGGCCGTGGATGGGACGGCCGTACTGCTCTCCAGTCACAGACAGCAGGGCGTCCGTGGCCCTGTGGCGGAAACGAATGGCCTCGTGGCGCTCCCAGACAGTCCCTCCACACTGCACCGTCCACTCGTCCAGATGGTCTCCCTGCCCCTCCTCGCCAAACGCACTCACCTCCTACAGACAAGGGGACACACACGGTCGCTTACAGTGGTAGAGTAAGCAATACACTTCACCAAATATCTGCTGGCAGTCTCCTGTCTTAGCGTTCTCTGTGCGTGCTAGGGCATTGAAGGGAGAAGCGGTTTTATTTATTTATTTGAGTTTGGAACGGAAATATTGCTTTCATCTTGGGAAAAAGAGCCATTGGATTTCATTGCATCTCTACACTGCTGTCATTATAATGTTATATTATTTTAAAGCAAGTGACTCATGGACAGATGCACTGCACATATTTCATTCCGGCCTTCTTATCAAAATCAATCAAATTTAGAATATAACCCCCGATACCTACAGTTGGGACAGTATAGAAAATGGCAGGAGTGATTTGTAAGCTAAATTATAATCACTGGTAATACTACAATCACACTTTTATTTATATAACCTTCAACAATTAAATTCAATACACTCCAAAAAAAGGTGGGGCAGTTCAGGGTTTACCACTACGTAACATTTACTTTGCTTTATTAACACGTATTAAAAGGAACCATGCATGATCTGCCAACCACTATGTAGGCCTAAGCAAGTAAATGTATACCCTGTAGCAATTTTCACAAATATAAAATCAGAAATTACATTAAAAACATCAACATGACCGCTATTAAAATAAAAGCAAAAATAAACAATGAGGATAAATATGCAAAAAATAACAGAAATGGGAAACTAACAACAATTAAAATGGTCAATTAATTCCAATAAATAACAATGTTAGACTATTTATTTAAAAAGCTAACCAAAGGCCTGTCTAAATATCACACTACCGTACAGTAAGCACAAGCATCTTCCAGTTTCCCAGAGCTTCATAACGCATATTCAATCAGTCAGGTCAGAACTGCATATCAGGCCTGGCATAAAGTACCCTAACATCTGCCATTTACTTTAATACAAGATATAACACTACTGAAAAGGCATCGATTACCCCTTTGTGCTTCTGAGTTTACTCATGCTTTTCCGTGTTCTTCGGGTGGAATAAAGATCTACCTCTGCATTTTTATCAATTCATATCAAAATGGCATACCTGGTTAGAAGATAACGGGGAGGCAAAGTAGTGACTGTGCAGGTTACGGCCAGTGTTGACGTGGGTTAGGCGGATATTCTGCCCACACTTCACCGGCCTGCCACGGTGACATATGGCATCTGCCGTCCCACGGACACTCCAGTAGCTGTTGCTATCCTCTACTGTGGTGACCCCTGTCACAGACTGTTGTCCGCTACCTATAATGTCACACACGCCGACACGAACACATTAACATTGTGTGAGTTTGTGAGGTGATTCAAAAAGGCGGCATGACTACATTTAATACTAGACTGGCCCTTTACAAACAGTATTGTACCCTTTATGAAGCCTGAAACCCACAAGCGAGTTGAGGTAAATTAAGGCAGGAGGGGGAGAATAAATGACAAAGTAATTAAATTCAATTCTATATTAAATGAAATAATGGATACTGGTACTACCGTAGACGTCAAATAAACTCACCCGATCCATATCGCACGTCGTGTGAATGGAGTCTCACGTTGTGCTTCGTGTTTAACAGTTTAACTATGGAGCCGCATGTCACAAAACTGAGCTCCGTGCCTAACGATAGTCCACATATGCAAGATAACAAAATAGACCGCAAGAAAAAACATGAATTTACAGGGAAGTTACCCATTCCTACTACCGACAATGGCCACTCAGCAATGAATTACATTACGCATATGCTACGTCATCGAACATGTACAATTCTCACAAAAATGCGAAATAATATTGCGCCCCTTTTTGAGTTGGCATGGCTCCGCATTGCACATGCTGATGTTGTCATTTTTAAACACGGTTACATTATTGTCATTGTGTATTAAACCCATTTTCATCTATGGTGTGATGTTTCCTGTGTAGACTTTGTTGGATTTCACCGAATAACTGCTTCATTTCAAATTTGAATGCATCACCGTACCTAAAAAAACGTTTCAGTTGTTGCCGAAAGGGGGCGTACTGTTCATCTGAGTAATCTTAGTGCTTCTGTTTCTTCACTGCAATCCGGAATTGTCATCACGCTGCTCCATCAGCCATTTTTATAAGTAATAAGCTCCCCGAAAAAATAACAAATAAAAGCACACACAACACATCCAGTTACATTGTCCGCGCTTACGGAATATAGCGCTACAAAGCGAAGTAAGTGCATATTCATCAAGGTTTTTCTATCTTTAGATCGAGCATCGTAACAACAAACAGCGTAAACAAAGCTAGGCTAACATGCCGCTGCGAGGCCTTGTTGTGTTTCTGCTGTGGCTAGCTGCATGTCCTCTTCGGTTAAAGTTAGTTTTAACATCCGTTTATGTACTTCGTCACCGTCGACACACATGTTTTCAAAGCAAATTTAAATCGCAAAATAGTTAATGTAATCTTGTGGCAGGTAACCACTTGGCTAGTTACGGTACTGTAAATAGCTGGTGGCCAGTGGACCCAGTCACGTCCAAGTCCAGATAACGCCATCTGTGCTTTGAGAAAGTTGTGAGATCAGGTTCGGGGCAAGTTTATTGCAGTTTGGCTTGTCCACATAACAGTTGTGCTATTTTCGATCTGTGCATACAGTAATTTGTATGGTTAACATAGGTCTGAAAGGGGATCGCACGTTTTGTTTTACGATATATAACAGTCTGGAACTCCCCGTAATCGCTATGTTTTTATTATCAAAATTGCCTGACAGCATTCTTAAATCATACCTGATACTTTATTACGGGTACCGGTAGTTGTTTTGACACCTTTTTCTTTGAGCATCAAAATAACAAGCTCTAAAATGATACTGATCTGCTTTCGGAACTAATTTCTCAGGTCTTGGAAATATGTCAGACTTCATCGATAGTGAGGCTGAAGAGTCGGAGGAGGAGTTTGAAGAGAAAGACCTTAAACCTAAGACGACCCAGAGGTTTTTGGAGGATGATGGTAAGTTCGCTTCCCTCTTTTTGCTGATATCGTTTGGACACATGGGTGACCCTGTTGCTGCCAAACAGATGAAGAGGAGGATGAGAACACAGAAGACCAGGACGAGCAAGGCAATTTAAGAGGACTCATTGATGATGGTGAGGAAGAGGAGGAACCTGCAGGCAGCGGTAGTGCAGCGGCAAGTGATTCAGAGGATGAAGTAAGACATCGACGCAAGAAACGCGGTAAGTTAAGTAACATCTCAGCATCAGGTTTGTTGAGAGCGGCAAGTAAAACCCTTCCAATAGCAGCAGTTGTCAGGAAGGCAGACATTTAAACCAGAATTGTTTAATGTCTTGCTTACTGACAACTGCTGGTATTTACGCGGGCATGAATTAAATGCTG
>JAODUE010024506.1:29815-47375 GCA_027564755.1 Amblyopsis hoosieri
GTGCGTAAATAAAACCCATACAAATCCCCGCTGTTGACTGTAAGCCTCACTTTCAACCATTATTTTATAATTGTCTGACTCCCTCACAACTGCTGGTATTTCCTCGGGAATGAATTACATGCTGTTTTATATACCAAATGTACCATTTAATCTGACTGAATATACTTTGTGTTTCTTGCAGTTTATGACGATTACCTGGATGATGATGACCTCGATCTCATTGAAGAGAATTTGGGAGTTAAAGTTAAAAGGAGGGTAAGACACACTTCCCGTTGACCACTGTTTCGCCATTACGTTCCAACTCACCTCCTCAGTGTGTGCGTGCGTGTGTGTGCGCTTGCGTGAGGTAACTGCTGGCTAGACTCTAACACCTCTGTGGGGGACTGTCCTCATTCTGTGCCCCCCATCTCTGACAGAAGAAGAAATATGACCGCGTGAAGATGATGGATGACGATGAAGAGGAGGATGATGGGAAGGACCTCATTGCCGACGAGATCTTCACCGGAGACGGGGATGGCGACGGGGACCTGGAGGAAGGCGAGACGGTGGATGTGCCCCTCCATAAACAGGCTGATGATGAGGAGGGGGAGGATGAAGAGTCAGGTGGGAATGGGAGAGTTTGGTTGGCTGGATCCCAAATTGGGAAGCTTAATTTCTCACTGTTCCTGTGTTTTCCTCAACAGATATTGACGACTTTATTGTTGACGATGACGGCGTTCCCATCACCAAGAAGAGGGGGAAGAAGTTCTCGGCGTACACAGATGCGTAAGTGTCGTGGTTTTCGATGTATCTGTTGATTTTTGTGTTTACACTGAAATAAATATGAATTGGCACATTATTGAAGTTCTGTTGCAAAATATTGGTCCTCCAATATTGTTCAAATATGTGATTTATGGAGTTTTTATTTACAAAATCTGAATAATGGAAATACTCCCCACCTTCCCCCACGACCCCAATGCCAGAGAAAAAAATACTAAAATCTACTAGTGTAATGTAAGTGGTTCTCCAGCTTGAGTGCATTTAGTCTTGTAATAACGTCCCACATTGTCTAGCTACTCACAAATGTGTATAATCACAGTACATTTGGAGAATAAATAAAGCCACACACCTCTCTTTGAGAGCCGTGTGGCATGGAAGTGTGCATGAGTTTGCACACAACATGCTCACGCTAACAGGTTATGCGTGTAAACCAGTGCATTTTACTATCAAGCCCTGCTGGGGTTGCTGGGCAGGTAATGTCACTGCCCAGTGAAAAGCCTTATTGTGCTTATTATCTCCATATGTCTGGTGTTCTGTCAGAGCTCTGCAGGAGGCCCAGGAAATCTTTGGTGGCGACTTTGATTTAGCTGACTTTGACATGGAGGCCTATGACCAAGAGGTGGAGGAAGAGGAGGATCAGGATGAAGAGGGCTGGGATCGTCCCAAGAAGCAGACCAAAAGGCGTCTGGGCAGGAAGAGCATCTTCGAACTGTATGAACCCAGCGAGCTGGAGAGCAGCCACATGACTGACCAGGACAATGAGATCCGCTCCACAGACATGCCCGAGAGGTTCCAGGTGTGTGTGTGTGTGTGTGTGTGTGTGTGTGTGTGTGTGTGTGTGTGAAAGCGTGCGTGCGCATGTGTGTGTGTGTGCGTGTGTTGGCAAGCTATATGTTGACTAGCCGGGATCACTTCAGTCACCTAGATGAGGAGATGATTAAGTTGACCGACCAGTAGTCCATATTGCAGTAATTCCTGTAGTAGCCTATAGTAGAGATCAAGATGGTCTGGCAAGCTTCAGTTTAATTTCCTCATGGGAATCAGTCTGGAAAGCCTAAGAATAATTTTTAATGTGTCCGAGTAGCAACTAATATGACCAATCAGCGGGGTACTGATACGTTATACGGGCGTGGTTAAGGTGTGCCGACAGTAAAAATGACCAGATGGTTCATCCAATCAACTACTAACAGTTTCAATGTACCAGATGCCATATGGAGTTGTGACAACAATTCATCTGGCATGTCAGGTTAGTAGTACAGGGCTTTTCCACTGGCAAATTTTAGTCAGCCGAGCCATGACGCACTGATTTGCGTTTACAGTACCAGTTTAAATGCGCCAAGTCATACCGAGCCAAACTGAGCTGTCCAGCCTCCAAGTGAGCCGCTGTGACGTTATAGGCTTTATCATCATTTCATTAATGCAATCCCAGCGGGGCTGACTGAGAAAGTTGGTGCGACACACAATATAGCCTAGGCTATTTAGCGTTTCTCTTAATTAGGCTACCGTTTCTTTTCCTTTATTGAAGCTAGATCGGGTAGTCTACTCACAAGCAATGGAGTGTAGGCTAAACATAGTGAGACAGAACAACCAGGAACTCACTCGTGGAGAGTGAAGTTCATGGCATTTATTTTAACTAAGTCTATTCTACTGAACCTGTTTGTTTGTGTATTGGACAAAGTTATATACCTGTAATGATTGCTATTTTCTGCACTCTCTTATCTTTTGCAATTGCTGTAGGAATTACCGAAATGTTCACATGCTGCCAGCTCAATGCTGTACAATGTATGATAATTCCCCAGACATATTACACGTCTACTAAAAGAAAAATTAAAAGATCTACAAATTTTCATAGTCTAGGATACATTTTAATAATCCATGTTTGATAAATAAGTGTGTGTTTTCGCCGAAATAGGACTATATCCTAATGTGTAGTCAGGCATAGTCGCCAGTCGTCCGCGGATGTTGTTACAATGGCAAGTAAAATATTGACTATAGTAGCCTGAAAATCCATGTTGACAAATGGCCGCCACTGTTGGACAGAGCAATAATATAGCATAAAGTGCGTTAAAGAGGGCGCTACTTTTTAACGTGTTCAAGATAGGCGCGTCATCAATAAAGACAACTTCAAGTGGGAAGCCCGGTTGTCATGGAAATGCAACGTTTAGCTGCGCTGGGCTGACTGTGCCGAGTTATGCTGTGCTGAGCCAAGCCTGCTCGTGCAATGGAAAGGGGCCAGTAGAATAGCCTGCCACGGGCATATCAATTCCAGGAACCAGAATCTGCATAGTTCTTCAGGTAGGATGGTCAGATGTTTCCAGTGTTTCCAGGAATAAAGCGTCTTGAGGAAACTGGGTTTACAATGATTCTTCTTTCTTCTGTGAGTGTAACCATGACTTTCCTGTCTTGTAGATAAGATCCATCCCTGTGAAACCAGCTGAAGATGAGGAGTTAGAGGAGGAAGCTGAATGGATCTTTAGACATGGATTCTCCACTCTTACCATATCCATGCAGGTGAAGAACTGATTAGTCACCAGTTACCCTGGTGTTTGAAACCAGGGTTACTGAACCGTTCCCAACTGTTGTTTTTACATTAGAAAAGAGCCAAAGTTGTTAAATCTTTGGATATTTTTGAATCATAAGCACGCACTTACCTTCTGTTCTATCCGTGTCTAATTCAGGAGAGCACAGACTACCTGGACAGAGGAACAACTACAAACTTCAGCCGGAAAGGCCCCAGCACCATCGCAAAGATCAAGGAGGCCCTGAACTTCATGAGGAACCAGCACTTTGAGGTGCAGCCCTGCTTGAGCCTTGTACCACAGGCCTCTTCAAGCGTGCTGGCAGTCTGCTCTACTAGTATGGGCAGAGGCCTGAGCCCAGGAATATGACATTAAGACGCTTAATGTTCTCTACAGGTCCCGTTCATAGCTTTCTACAGGAAAGAGTATGTGGAGCCAGAGCTCAACATCAACGACCTGTGGAAGGTGTGGCAATGGGATGAGAAGGTACACTTGCTAATGTTTATTCTTATTGGAAATTTTATTTGTGCTTTGTAATCTAGTGTCACGCGGAAGGGGCCGTCATAATAATAATATTAATAATACACTTTATTTGTATAGCACTTTTCACAAAATAATTGCAGTTTAAAGTGCTTTACAGAGATGGAGTACATGCACAATTGTGCTTCTCATAAGAAAACACCGAAATGAAAACCATAGCATTTTACATTTTTAGAAAATATACATAAAATGGTAAAAGTTCAAATCAGGCACAAGAAAATGCAGAAATAAAACAACTAGGCTTTATAAAATGGTTAAAAAAATAAAAAAGGTAAAATAATGAAAAAACAATTAATAAAATAAGGGCTTTCCTTTATGCTGGTACTTAATGTGTATATATAACCTGCAGTATTTTCACATATAGTAGAATACTCTATGTACAGCGATGGATATACGGTTAGATATACCAGTCATGAAGAATAATCGTCTCTGTTGCCATTCTTAGAAATAATCCATGTGCACTAAGGGCATATTATGATGTGAATGTTTGTCAAGTGTTGCAACTGAATCTCTCTTGCGTAGCTGTAAAACAGACTGAATGTGGAGTTCTTGAAAGTGCAGTACCACCAGTCACCACAAAATAATGAGTCAGAGCATGGTCCCTTGTGTATACAACCCAACGTTTTCCCTCCCACTACTCTTTGATCTCTGACCCCTAGTGTCTCTTTATTAACCTCTGACCCTATCCCCTTCCCTCCCAGTGGACCCAGCTGAAGACCAGGAAGCAGAATCTGACCCGACTGTTCCAAAGGATGCAGGCCTACCAGTTTGAACAGATCTCTGCTGACCCTGACAGACCTTTGGCCGATGGCGTCCGTCCTCTAGACACCGCAGATATGGAGAGGTTAGTTAGAGATGGGGATATTTAATTCATAGTTGGTGACTATTATTTGAACAGTTCTGCATTTCCTTTTTTGGGTCAAGTGCTATGGTTTGATAATAAATGCCTTTTTAACTAGTAGAATGCATCATACAACACAATCGTTACTCATGGGGTTGGACGATAGCTGTGTACAGATTGCAATAAATCAAATCAGAACTAAATAGGTATATTCAAAATGAAACATAAATAATTATAAGGAAGAGAAAATGTACCTTTGATATAATGCTTTTTTACAATTATATGCTTCCAGTGTTCTATAAAATCTAGCTATTATGTTGGACACATTTAAAAGGTATTGTCAGCTAATTGTAAGCTAATACACATTTTGACACATTTACCAAATATCTCCTGACAATTCGTTATCTTACGGTTGTTGGTGCATGCTGAAAAAGTAATCCGGTACTACCCTGGCTCCATAAATAGGAACATAAACAAAGTGGCGAACAACATCCGCAACAACAAAGCCGCAGTACTACGCTTTGCTTCACAATGTGTTTCAATGTGTGGGGCGGTGATGCGGAGGGATACTGTTTTGATTTGAGCTGGAAGTTAGCAAGCGCTCTGGAGAATAACTAACCCTGCCTTTAAGTGTACACTCATCCATTGTTCTGCTGTTGGCAGACAGGCCCAAATGGCTTACTGTACCTGTATGAAACACAGCTCTGTTTAAGTGTAGAGAACGGTTTATGCCTGTGTGATCCGTAGGGGAGAAGTAGAGATAAATGCACCATGGCACTCACATTCACACCCAAACAACAATACTTTGTTTGCAATCATGTGCTATTTAGCAGATGCTTTTATCCAAATTACGTATTAGTACAATGACAAGGAGCAGATAAGGTTTAGGAATCTTGCCCAAGCATTATTAAATGTAAGTCAGATTTGGGGCTCAAACCATGACCTTCTGGATGGGAGTCAAACCAACAGTAGGGGTGTGCTATATATTCAGTAATTCGATGTATCGCAGAATGCTTACGTACGTAAATTAACATTTTGATAAACTATTCGTGGGTAGAGGAACCATGTGTTTGCACTTTATTATTAACATAGGCAACTCAGCATTTTTTAACCCACAAACAAAATATGGAGATACAGCGTGTATCGCCATTCAGCCCAAAAATAGAGCTAATACTTTTGGTCCATATCGCCCAGGCCTAACGGCCAGACCATTATCTTGTCCCACAGTGATAATTCTAAGTCTGAGTGAATCCTGCAGGCCATTGTAGATGGCACACAGGGACCTCTAATGAAGCAGTATGCCTCACATTGAAGTGCTGGCCCATCTTTTTATTATAAATATAATCCCTATAATTATATAATATATAATTATATAATATAATTATAAACCCCTTCGCTCTGTTGCGCACTGTTCTTTCAGACTGAAGGACGTCCAGACACTGGACGAGCTGGGTGACGTCTACAACCACTTCCTGCTCTACTACGGCCGTGACATCCCCAAGATGCAGAACTTGGCCAAGACCAAGACCAAGACCAAGAAGAGGCTCAAGAAGATCAAGGAGGTGACGGAGGATGGTAGGCGCTCATTTGGCTCTTCTTCTAAAAGTAGGACTTTCAAATGTTTAACAGCCTGTGGCACTCAAAGTAGGGGTCGCATATAAGAATTGTTTTTAATCTACTTAACCTTTCCCTATCTAACCAGCCATGCACAACCACAACTCTCCAGCAGGGGGAGGGAGATATTAGTAATTAAACTGGTGTAGAAGGTGGTTGGTGCAAATATCTGGTTAGGACTTGTATTTTCTGGACCTGGTTTGTCCAACTGCCTTTATTCTACCCAGAAACAATTGCTCTAAGACTACAGGGGAAGACCAGCTTCCCCTACAATTAAAAACAATTAGATTTTAGAGTTCTCAGTTCGTTTGGTTATTAGGTCTACTTTGTTAGTGTTCTGAGATTAGAACTAGCAACATAATTGGACCAGCCGCCACTGATTCTACCAGTCAGAGTTCTGAAGCCTAGGTACAAGCACAATGCCTAGGACAGGGTGCCACACCATTACACCCAAATAATTTAGCAGACCCTTGTATCCAGTCACAAGTGTTACAAGGGCTACCAGGTGCTTCCAAGGTAGACCTTGACCTTCACGCTGGGAGTTGAACAACAGGAGAGAGCCAGACTATCCTGCCCCCCACACACACACACACACACACACACACACACACACACATACACACACACACACACTGCAGTATAGCCTGACCCTGGCTTGTCTCTCTGCAGGTGAGGAGGAGGAGGTGGAGGTGGAAGTGGAGGAGGAAGAAGAACACAAAGGGCCAGACCTCAAGCTGGCTTCTCGCAGGGACATGTACAGCATCTGCCAGAGCGTGGGCCTCGGTGAGTCCACACTTTAACCCAGGGACACTCTAACCCAGGGACATGTACAGCATCTGCCAGAGCGTGGGTCCACACTTTAACCCTTGCACGCATGCACATGGCCGGGCCAGTCAATGAGAGCTCCCTTTAATTCGCATAGCATTTAGTATTGTGATGTGTGACTCTATAGACCACTAGATCCTTTGCCACTGTGTGATGTGTGGGTTCCACCTCTCTGCAGACGGCCTGGCCAAGAAGTTTGGTCTGACTCCAGAGCAGTTTGGAGAGAATCTGAGAGACAGCTACCAGCGCCATGAGACTGAGCAGTTCCCTGCGGAGCCCGTGGAGCTGGCCAAAGACTATGTCTGCAGGCAAGACTGCGAAACAAAGTTTAGACATAAAGCAAGACCCTTGGTGCCGTACTGACGTCGCCCCCTCTACTCCTCTAGTCAGTTCACCACGCCCGAGGCTGTGCTTGAAGGAACCAGGTACATGGTGGCTATGCAGATCGCCCGGGAACCTCTGGTGAGGCATGTTCTCCGGCAGACCTTCCAGGAGCGGGCCAAAATCAACATCAAGCCTACCAAGAAAGGGAAAAAGGTACAGAGGTTTCATAACCTGTTAAAAATCCAAGCAGAAAGTCCGAACTGTTTGCAGAGTTTCAAAATGCACTCTGAGCTTTTGATTGACACCTCTATTGAACCAATAGGAGCTGTGGACAGCCTGCATTAGCCAATGGCATTCCATGTTGAAAGCAGAGCCCCTTTCTCTGCTTACAGAAAAAGCCAGTTGAAACATATTGTGTTAGTGCAGCCAATGGAACTCCAAACACGTGTTTTTTTTTGTTTTACCAAGAAAGTATTAGTCAAAGGACAAATATGCATACATAAAGCTTAAAAAAAGAGAATATTTGAATTAGTGCTGTACCAAATGATTTTTTATTTGGCGATTATTCTAACGATTATTTTTTCGATCGAAAAACAAAATTATTGATCATCTAGATATTCATTAAATGCCATAGGGTGCTCCCTCAGAGGCTTTGTCCCGTAAATTGGTACAACATAGTGTTGTGCGGTCTGCACCACTTTGTTTGTGTTCCTTTTTACAAAGCCAGGGCAGTGTAGAAACACTAGATTATTGTTTCAGCATGTACAGAGAATGGGCAGCTAGCAGACCATGAGCAGATATTTGCTTAACTTCACAAAAAGTATAATGTATTTCAATCACTGACTACACCTTTAACCTGGTTTCAATATAACGTAAAATCTCTGTCAACATTAATCTGCAAGATCTTGTTAAAAAGGAATTAAGTGCATTATTATACATTTAGCAAACAACAAAATACAGTGTAATTCAAATACATTTCAGGAATTTCAAAACATTGTGCAATCTCAAGCTTAGCAGTCCCACAAAATCATCTTATAATGTGTGCAATTTCAGTAACACTAATAACAGGAATAACTAAAACTAGTGCATTCTTAATCAAATCTACGCACAAAATGAAATTGAAGCTGGCAAGATCAGGGTGGTCTCAGGAGGCTTTCATGTTCATAAATAACTTTTCCTTGTTTCTGTAGGAGGTGGACGAAGCTCACTATGCCTACTCTTTCAAGTATCTCAAGAACAAGCCCGTGAAAGAGCTGAACGGGGACCAGTTCTTGAAGATGTGTCTGGCTGAGGATGAGGGCCTTATCACTATAGGCCTCTGCATTGACCTCATAGGGGTCAAAGGGTAAGATGGACACACTGAGGATACTATTGAACTATGGTGAGGTAACGTTTCTAGAGAGGATAGGCTATATAAGCTAGGCCCGAAACCCTGGGAAGTCTATGTAATGTGTGTAATTACTAGCACCAAGTGTCCCGAAGCCTCACAATGTGCTGGTTTATTGATAAAGAGTTTGCACCGGCATAGCATCCTAGCGCTAAACTGTGACTTGTGGTGGACCTGCTCAGGTATGCCGGGGACCAGACGTACTTTGACGAGATCAAGCAGTTCTACTATAGGGATGAGTTCAGCCACCAGGTGCAGGAGTGGAACAGGCAGCGCACGCTGGCCATAGAGAGGGCTCTCAACCAGTTCCTCTACCCGCAGATGGCCAAAGAGCTCAAGAGCAAACTCCTGGCCGAGGCCAAGGAGAACATCGTGCGGGTATTGAAGCACAACACTCACCATTTACCAACAGCGCTACATGGTTGTGCTATGCGCGTATAAGTAGGGGTGAAACCATGTCTCATAATCCTTTCATCCAAATGAATGCATTTGCAATTGCAGTTAGCATATTCTCTGCTAAATGGTCTTAATTGCAACTGTAATTAAAAGGCCTTTATTCTGTTGGGGGCAGGGTACTGAGGGTAGTCTAGTGGTTGGGTGACTGAATGTGAGTGTGGCAGCATCTTAGGTCAAGATGCTCTAAATACCTTGGATAGCAAAGTGTCTGCTTAAGGCCTCATAGTTGTTCTATGTAGCTGTGAAGCAGACCAGTTTGTTGTGCATTAGGAATGAATGTAACGCTGTGTGGGGGAGTATACCAAAGGGAACGTATGTGTGACTGTACGTATGCGGCCCTCCAGTCCTGCTGCAGACGGCTGTACAACTGGCTGAAGGTGGCGCCATACCGGCCTGACCAGCAGGGGGAGGAGGACGACGACCTGATGGATGAAAGCCAGGGGAAGGGCTTCCGCGTGCTGGGCGTCGCCTATGCTCCCAGCAGGTACGTCGCCGCGGCGACGCAGCGCCCTGCCTTATTAGTCTATCAAAGCTTTAACAGGGTGGTTTAGGACTATTACAAATAATGAGACCACTCACACAGGTGAGTGTAGAATTGCTCTGCGGTGTTATGTGTTATCTGTGTCCTATGATGTGAAGAAGAGGCTGATTGGCCCCAGTAGGTGAGTCACATGGGCTTCTGTCACCATAGAGACACACCAGTGTTCTGTGCTCTGATCAACGGGGAGGGAGAGGTGGTGGACTTCCTGCGTCTTCCCTACTTCATGAAGAGGAGGAACGCCTTCAGGGAGGACGAGCGGGAGAAGAAGGTGCGACAGGGCGTGTTTTCACACTAGTTCCTTAGAGCGAAGAGCATTTCATTTGACTCGGTGTCATTGTAATTGTCTGTCTAGGCCCATGACATTGAGAGCCTGAAGAAGTTTCTGACCAGTAAGAAACCACACGTGATTGCTGTTGCCGGGGAGAATCGGTGATTCTTTCTTTTCTTGTCTGCTTTGTTATGAAACCCTGCCTGTTGTGTAATTTAAGCCTGTTTAGCTATTCTTTAGCTAAGTTTAGCTAAGTTGGTGCTTTAGTTGTTTTCTTACCACCAATTTCCACCGGGCACTTCAACAAAGCGGCCCAGGAGCGGCTCTCCACTCGGCTCGGCTAGAAATAGGCATCAGTTCTATTTTTTGTTGAGGACGCTTCTGAAAGTGACAATCAGACAGAACTCATAATTCGGCTTGGTTCGTTGCTATGGAAACTCAGGGCGAAAACACAACAAGACGCTTCACTTCTGAAATGCTGCCGGTGGGGCAAAGTGCAGAGGATGGAGCAAAAACAGATCACTGATGCGACAGAACAGAGACGCGCCCGGTGGAAATCAGGCGAAATCATTTTATGGAGTTGTGAGATGATCTAACAGTTTAAATAGTTTTGAATGCACATGCTAAGTGATATATACTAGGTTACTAAAAGATGTGAACTGATGCTTGTTGTATTCAAATACGGTTAGATTCTGAAGAAGACTATATGATGCAATCAGAAGACCACCAGCCAAATACATATGAGAGTTTTATCATATTTATTGTATGTGTATTATTACTTGTAAGAACAGACAGGAAATTATTGATGCCTTTAGGTGAATTGTTTATTTGATTGCATGTTTGCTTTAATTCAGAGCGGATAATACGTACAGTCAGTGTGTCAGAGTCTGTCTGATTTAGGGATAGCACAATACAATTTTTTGAGTCTCCATACCAATGCAGATTCCTCCACTTTGGGTATTGACCGATACAGAGTACCGTTTTGTGTAAGGAACCAACATTGCTTCCCTTACTCTGTAAAGCATAATGTACGTGGGCTATATATGAATAGAAGGACATATTACAATGTTGTCATTGATTTATGCATTAGTTTGAGTGGTTTGCAATGCATTTTAGAGCCCTGCAGCTGATAGCGTGGCCTGGGTATGTTAGACATGGCTGATGCTTGACAGTAGACCTGCTCGTGTACAATCATTTAATTGAATCAGCCCCATAGGTCGGTTACAACTGTCACCGATAACAATCCGAGCTATTTAAGTCAGTATCGGACCGATTTCTGATCTCTGTATCGTATCGGTGCCATCCCTAGTCTACATTAGTGCAGTGTGAACCGGCATTAGTGTTTCCTCCCTGTGTGTGTGTGTGTGTGTGTTGCTGTGCTGAGCCGCTTGTGTCCTGCTGTCCCAGGGATGCCCACATGATGATGGAGGACATGAAGAGGGCCGTCAGCGAGCTGGAGCAGGAATCGTCCCTGCCTGCCGTGGGCGTGGAGCTGGTTGACAACGAGCTGGCCACACTCTACATGAACAGCAAGAAGTCTGAGGTAGGCACACACCTATTACCAGCCAGGCCAGGGAGGTGCTACATGCACAAACAAACACGATACAATAACAAGTCAAATGTATAGTGCTGTATGTGAAATAATGTTTTTTTTTTTTGGGGGGGGAGTGTTTATATGTTTGGTATTTACTTGCAGAATTAGTGTTGTGCCTCAAGCCAGTTACTGTCTAATACACATCATCACCTGTTTCTTCATGCGCCCATTTGTGATCCGCACGACCCTCGTGACCTAGTGTCATCAGGCTAGCGTCGTCCTACATCACACAGCCTATTTCACAATGAACATGCCATTACATCCTCAACACAATGGCCTTATAACAGCCTCAATACCAGCACAGTGCTAGCGAAGAGATGACCCTGACGTAGAGCGTAGAGCCGGAGAGAGAAGGCTGTTCTTCTTTAGGGATGGATATGCAGAAGGCCTGGGCTAGTGGGAGTGCTATGAGGTAGAGAGGTCAGTGGCAGAGCTGCCCAGGTGTGTTGGAGTCTGTCTAGATGTGTGTGTGTGTGTGTGTCCAGGCTGACTTCAGGGACTACCCTCCCCTGCTGCGGCAAGCTGTGTCGGTGGCCAGGAAGATGCAGGACCCCCTGGTGGAGTACGCCCAGGTCTGCAGCAGCGACGAGGACATCCTCTGTATGAAGATGCACCCGCTGCAGGTCAGCTCCTCGCCAAGGCAACCATGTGGGATGACTGTAAGGCCAGCCATCCTATAGCAAGCGTATAGCCACCCTTATGCATACGCTTTTAACATTGGGCCACTGTTGTTTTACTTTAACCTTCAAAGTGCTAATCTGCAGAAAACACAAGATGGCTTCATACAGATTGAAGCTTCAGGGTGAACATTACATTTCAGTTTGTTTATAACAATCTGCCCCCCACCACACACACACACACACACACACACACACACACACCGTCCTCCCCGTGTGAAAGGGCTTCTCGCTAAATTACATTTAGACGTTGGAAACTAAAACTAGTCCAGCCTTCTTCATGCGCTCACACACAAACGTTAGTGGGAGATGTTCTAGACAGGATCTCAACGCGCGAGGCGTGTTGTTGGAGCTGCTGGAGGGTACCGATCATCCCGTGTGTACTGCAGGACCAAGTAGTGAAGGAGGAGCTGCTCAGCGCCCTCTACTGTGAGTTCATCAACCGCGTCAACGAGGTGGGAGTGGATGTGAACCGGGCCATCGGCCACCCCCACACCCAGAGCTTGGTCCAGTACGTCTGTGGCCTGGGGCCCAGGAAGGGCTCCCACCTGCTCAAGGTGCCCCCCCCCACCCCCCACCAGCTCACTGAATGCTTTCTGAATTAATGGTTTTTTTTAATTATAACTTTTCAAGATATTCTAAGTGTATAAGTAATAATGTTTTAAGTTGAAGGCCACACTAAGTAGGATTTAAAAACCACAGCAGTAAATGAATGAGGAATCGAATAGCGCATCCAGGACAGTTCCAACACTGAACACTCATATGAATAAGAGATCATGGATGTGGATCCTCATGGGGTTCTCTTTGATTGACAGATTCTGAAACAGAACAACACCCGTCTAGAGAACAGGACCCAGCTGGTCACCATGTGCCACATGGGACCCAAGGTCTTCATTAACTGTGCTGGCTTCATCAAGATCGACACCGCTTCGCTGGGAGACAGGTGTGCCTACCGTCATTCTGATGAATGGGTGAATGAATGGCTCATCAACGGAACAGCAGGCCTTTCCCACGGTGACCCAGTTCTACTGAAGCCTGTCAACTGGCAGATTCATAGTTCACACCTAAAGACAACCCATTATGTACATCTGGGAGGTCATAATGTTAGCATAGTTAGCATAGCAAGTGGCCATGCAGACATGTTCTACAGTAGGTGTACTGTCAATTGTTTATACCATAGTTAGAAGCTAATATAACCTTACAGAACCAATTACAGAGATAGTGTAACAGTCATATTAGACAAATGCTAGTGGGATGTTAGGGACATATAAATGTGTACAACATGTATGCGTAACTGAAGAATTAAATAAAGAATAAGACAGAGGGCTGGCCTTTTTAAACGGCCAAAATGCTGCCACACAAACAATGAAAAAGTATGATCATTTCATAATCACTCCCAGTTATGCTGATATCGCGACACAGCGGGTCACCTCTACGAGAAATATCATCAGGTTTGAATCTTGCGACATCTCGTGACACGGGATCTCGTCACATCACTAGTCATAGTGGACTGGCTCATCAGCGTATGGTTGTCAGGCTGAGGATGGATGTAGTCGATGCCACTGATGCCAAACCTTCATACTCATAATCATTTAAAATGGAGCCTGACCGTTATTTCTCCAGCTAATATGTATGTATGATATCACAATCACAGGTCACTGTGAATCTCCTTTTATATTATTAGATATAAAGCCATGTGCATTGTGCACTTGATGTAGTTACTGTGTGTTTACTGTCTTTGAGTTGCACCTTGGTCCATTAGAAAGTACGTTTAGTTCAGTTTGTGCATGAATCTGATCTGAAATCAGCTATATGTGTGTGATCCACCTTGCTGTGTGTGTGCAGTACGGACTCATACATCGAGGTCCTGGATGGCTCTCGCGTCCACCCGGAGACGTACGAGTGGGCTCGCAAGATGGCCGTGGACGCCCTGGAGTACGACGAGTCAGCAGAAGACGCCAACCCGGCCGGAGCCCTGGAGGAGATCCTGGAGAACCCTGAGCGTCTCAGGGACCTGGATCTGGATGCCTTCGCTGAGGAGCTGGAGAGACAGGTTGGTACTGTCTCACTCCCTGTGTTACTGAGAGACAGGTTGGTACTGTGGTCACCCTGTCTCACTGAGAGACAGGTTGGTACTGTCTCACTCTCTGTGTTACTGAGAGACAGGTTAGTGTGGTCACACTGTCTCACTGAATGTTAATGGGAGAGAATGTGTTTTATGGTTTACCTTTACATTACAATACCAATAAGTATTGGAATTAACCCTTAAGCCATAAGACATGCCCTCGTGTTTGAAGCACAGCTTTCCAATTGAAACTGCATCTTTATATGTAATCGTTTTAATATGGACCTTTTCCACTGCTGTTTGTATAGTATGCGCAGTGACTTCAGCTGTAAATAGAACCCCTCGTTGCATTGCACCTGCTGCCATCTAGTGGCTTTGTGTCTGTCTAGGGCTATGGCAACAAAGGCATCACTTTGTATGACATCCGCGCCGAGCTGAGCTGCCGGTACAAAGACCTGCGAGTGCCCTACAGAATCCCCAACACAGAGGAGGTCTTTAACCTGCTGACCAAGGAGACCCCAGAGAGCTTCTATATAGGTATTACTATCATTTTACAGCCATCAATAGTATAATAGCCCTAACATCTTAGTCAAGCACAGCCCCCGTATGCTCATTAGTTAATTAGCCATGAATTAGTCATTAACACATACAACATTGTGTGTACATAGCTGTTTGTATATACACAGTAAGCTATTTACTAGTTATTTATCTCTCCTCCCCTTGCCCTATCAGGGAAGCTGATCACCAGTGCGGTCTCTGGCATTGCTCACCGGCGCCCCCAGGGAGAGAGCTACGACCAGGCCATCCGGAATGACGCCACGGGGCTGTGGCAGTGCCCCTTCTGCCAGCAAGACAACTTCCCCGAGCTCAGCGAGGTACCCGGCGCCATGGCTCTCGGCCAATGAAGCTCTAGTGGCCACGAGATGTATCCCCGCAGGGAAACATGGAGCAGTCAACACACACCGTGCCAGACAACTACATTATAACATGTTTACCATTTGAAAATACAAGACAGTGGAGATGTTCTAGACAGGAAGGAAATATACACATATAGTCTACTGCCATTTGGTTATTAACCACTGGTGACTAATATGTTTTAGAAAAACAGCCGTCAGTAGATGAATATACTGATGGAATGATAAAATGGCTAAATGTAATAGCCCACTGCATCAGTGCTCCTGGTTGGCGTATATATGCATGCAAAGATACAGTGCTCAGTTTATGGCCTGTACAGAGCAGCAGCAGCTAAGCCACTCCACTTCTACAACCACACCTCTCTCTCTCTCTCTCTCTCTCTCTCTCTCCCCCCCCCACCCCCCACTCCCCCACTTCCCTTCAGGTATGGAACCACTTTGACAGTGGCTCGTGTCCGGGCCAGGCCATCGGGGTGCGGACGAGGCTGGATAATGGAGTCCAGGGATTTATTCCCACCAAGTTCCTCAGTGACAAGGTGGTCAAACACCCTGAAGAGAGGGTCAAGGTGAGGCCACAGCACACATTAATTTGGATTTAGATGTTTAACCTAGATTAATAGCCTGTCTTAAAAACGAACTGAAGTGAACAAGCCATTGCTTAAAGGTGACTGAGGCAACGTTGTGACAGCCCAGCAGCGTTTCACACAACCACAAGGTTTAGCCGGGCAGAATAGGAAGACACAGTTACAGTCATGCCATTGTGAGCGTTGGTAGAGACAGGCAGGGTTGCATCTGATTGGTTTAATCTAGCGAAAACAGATGCCTGTTTACAGCATTTGTTTTCTAGCTCGGTTCTTCAAGGTTGCATATTTAACTGTGACTTCCGTCTCTTTCAATCCCACTCAAGGTGGGCATGACAGTGCATTGCCGCATCATGAAGATCGACATAGAGAAGTTCAGCGTGGACCTGACCTGTCGCACCTCTGACCTGATGGACAAGGGCAACGAGTGGAAGCTCCCCAAGGACAGCTGCTACGACTTTGACACGGAGGGCGAGGACCAGAAACATGAGGAGGAGCTCAAGAAGAAACAACAGAGAACACGTTAGTGTTGGCATGATGTCCAGCTGGTTGCTAGGCTGTTCTGGGTGGTTGCTAGGTGGTTTCTGGTCAAAATGAAAAGCAAGCTAGTAAACAACAGTGACACCAACTTAACATGAAAACCTAACGTAGTTCTCTTCACTTTCTGTTCACACACAAAGAGAAAGAAAACACAGGCGTGGCTTTAATCATTGATGATGATTTGTGTTGCTGGCTAAGTCTGGCTATCGCTTATGTGAAGTATTACCAATAGCTGTAAACCATTATGGTTGGAAAGGTTGAGCTATATGAGTTGTTCTTATATGATGATGTACATTTATTTTAATATGTCCAAGAGTAGTATTCTCCACTCCTACTCTGACTAAAGGACCTTCTCTCTCTCTCTCTCTCTCTCTCTCTCCCCCTCCCCCTCCCCAGCCTATATAAAGCGAGTGATCGCCCACCCCAACTTCCACAACATTGGCTTCAAGCAGGCAGAGAAGATGATGGAGACACTGGACCAGGGGGATGTGATCATCCGACCCAGCAGTAAAGGGGAGAACCACCTCACTGTCACCTGGAAGGTATGCCCCCCCTCTCCCCCATCCCACATGCTGATGTCATTGTTCTATCCGTGTTGACGTGAACTTACTGCTGTCTGCTTAGTGCTGTATGTGTGAGCTTGTTGACCATAAGCAGCTCTGGTGTCTTCTCTTAGGTGGGCGATGGTATCTACCAGCACGTTGACGTGAGGGAGGAGGGGAAGGAGAACGCCTTCAGTTTGGGACACACGCTCTGGATTAACAGTGAAGTAAGGCTCCTCCTGCCACTGTTTTACATGACTTGACGTGGGGCTGTAGCCATGTGTGTATTAGGCAGAATTACATTTACTCTGCGTGCATTGTGCAGTGCTCTTTAATGTAGAACAACGCCGACACGCCGTACTTTTCTGATCCCAACACTCAGAATTTTCACTACACCGCTGTTTTCAAAGCATGACAGGCGGGTCTAGTTTGAGCCAAGTCTTACAGCTTAAAGCAGGGGTGCCCAACCCTGGTCCTGGAGAGCTACCGCCCTGCATAGATGTCTCCCTGCTCCAACACACCTGACTCAAATCAATGGGCTTCTGCAGAGACTGATAACGAGCCATTCATTAG
>JAODUE010024507.1:8657-22950 GCA_027564755.1 Amblyopsis hoosieri
CCTTATTAGTCCTATAGTTGGATAAATAGTCCTTATTAGATAAATAGTCCTTATTAGTCCTATAGTTGGATAAATAGGCCTTATTAGTCCTATAGTTGGATAAATAGTCCTTATTAGATAAATAGGCCTTATTAGTCCTATAGTTGGATAAATAGTCCTTATTAGTCCTATAGTTGGATAAATAGTCCTTATTAGTCCTATAGTTGTATAAATAGGCCTTATTAGTCCTATAGTTGGATGAATAATCCTAGCAGTCCTATAGTTGAATAGTCCTTATTAGTCCTATAGTTGGATATAGTCTCCTATAGTTGGATAAATAGTCCTTATTAGTTCTATAGTTGGATAAATAGTCCTTATTAGTCCTATAGTTGGATGAAAAGTGCTTCGTGATTCTATGGAGAGAGAGTTGGATGTTGGTGTTGGATAAATAGTAGTTCTATGGAGTTTGATGAATATGCCGGGATGGAACTACATGTCTGCGTGATAGATTGCCGGCCATGCACTTTTCCAAACTCGTAGGATCTTACAACAACAACGTGAAGGCGGCAATAGGACCCGATCACACCAAGACGCATCGCTAGAAACGGGTTGGCAAACCATTGTTTCCCATGGTACAGCGCGACTGGCATGCGCTTTTTTATGCCGCCACGCTTCGCCTTTTTTTAGACGTGCATAAAAGTTAACATGTTCTCACCTTCCCAGCGCAAGGCACGGAGCTGTTCGTCAATGACAGTTGACCCAGGCAGCCGTTCTCTTTGACGCAGGCAGCCAATCTCTGTGTGATCGGGGGTTTATCAACGCAATTATGAAGCGGCCGCGTCTTTAGCGACGCGTCTCGTTGTGATCGGGGCCTTACAGTCCGACGCTGATTGGCCATATACTAGGTTTACCAGACAGTTATTGATATCTTTCCTTGCTCTCGTTCGCCAAGTTCAAATCCTACCTACAGCAGCTTAAAGCCCTGTACAATTATATCAGCCTCAACCCACAGGTGCACACAGGCACAGAAGAGAAAATGAACACGCACACACACACACACTGTACATACATACATACTTACATACATACATGCGTGTGCGCACACACACACCTATCCTATATACTGTATACAGCATAATACATTATATTATCTTGACATTCAGTCATGTCAACGTCAGGCTAACTTTTAAATTATTACAAAATATATTGGTGAAAATGTCAAAAATGTGATTTCAACATTTGTTTTCTCTCTCTCTCTCTCTCTCTCTCATATATATACGAGTGTTCTAAAACTCGTCAGTTGTAACTCACCCCTGGATCGTTCTGATAGAGCTCAAACGACTGTTCTCCACGGTTTCCACGGTTACACAGGCACTGCTCAGTGCCTCGGGAGCTACCCCACCCGGTCCCACTCCTCGATACGTGAGAAGGACGGAGAGGGGGCTGTAATGGTGTACACACCGGCTCCGTCCCTGGGGGGGGGGGGGGGGAACTGCACCCCTCCAGATGTGGAGGACCCCCGCCCCGCCACGGTGAGCGGTCTCCAGGTTCTACTCAAGGACTTTCCATTCTTCCTCCATGCTCTCCTGCACCTCTACAGCATACCTCCACCCTCTCTCTGCCCCTGTTCTGCTCTTCAGTGGGAAGAAGGGGTCTGCAAACCTCCCCGTCACGTCTGGGGGCCAGGCAGGGTCGAAGGGGTTACCTTACTTTTACCCTGAGGTGCGTTCAGTGGAGAACATTCGTGGCAAACACGTTTGCGATGCGACTGTGTGTTCGGCGAGAACTAAATCCTAAACCGTTTGCATGTGTTCGCAAACGTTCACAAACGGTCGACAATTCTGAACGCACCTCTGTTTACAATATATTAGTTTCTACAATAAGTTTTAGTGCTCATGAAAGAACAGCACTCAAAAAGATTTTTCTCAATTTCTATAATTAATTGCATCCTTAGGAAGAAATCAAATACATTTGACAAATAACTTAATGATCATTAAATAAAATAAATCACAAATAGTGTAGAGTGTGGCATAAAACTAAAACCAATAAACAAATAAATAAATGTCATACAAATATAAAGTGTATACTGCTTGTTTGAAGACTCAATTTAAAACGTCAAAAGTATAGTAAAGGACAGGTCACTCCATGCAGCTAATACTGTGAAAGCTTTATCGCCTTGTATTTAGCTCTTTGCACATGGCTTTTAAGATCTACGTGGTACAGCAGAGCTTGATATTGTGCCAATTTGCTGAGGTTAGCAAAATGGAAATACTCGAAAATAAGAAGTCAGTTGTCAACTTAACAGGGGTTTTAAAACATATAGCGTCAGCAGCAGTCATCATGCTCAGCTAAAATAAATGTAATGCTCAGCTAACTCTGGAAACTTGGGAACATATTAGAAACTCTTTAGACATATTAGAAAGTTTGCAGGAGAAATTCTAAATAAATCGCAATGGTGACCACACCAGCCACGAATATTATCACTTTGCTGCTGCAGGAGCAGGAAATGGAATCGCCTTTTGAATAAGTGGGGATGTTTTTTCTTCAATGAGGTTCGACTACCGGTAGGCGTACTCAAGGAGGAAGAGTAACAGGTACGCCTACTCAGTTGGACCAATATCAGGGAGTGTGTAAAAACTGGCTACGGTACTGATCACGGCTTGGTATTGATCACAGCTGCGATTCAGATCCAAGATTCAGACTGAAATGTGAATTATGGTACAACTATGCCCCTACATCACCTGTGGCAGCTGTCCTGTAAGATATGCCCACGGTTGTATGTGCCACCATTCACATAAAACAGGTGATAAAGGGAAGCTCTGGAACATGGCTGGTTGTTTGGTCAGCTGGAAACACACTTTAAAGTGGCTCTATATGACTGTCTGCCACTAGGTGTCACCAGTATCAGAAGCATAAGCACACGAGCATGTCAAACTAAAACAAATGCTTAGTCGGCCACACAGACACGTGCACTAACATGCATGTGTGGCTGGCCAGGATATGAAAACAAAGAACAAAGTGTTATGTCATTACTCCACTATATATTTATATGTAAAATAGTTATAGTAATATCTGCTATAGTAATGTTTAAAATGCCGCATACAGGACCTGACTGATTGCTAAAAACATTGTATTGAGCTGTTTCCAATGTTACGTTCCTGTGCGGTACGTAGCAATAGCATGGCACATCGCAAATGTTGGTCTGTTCTCTGACAGCGCTATGCAATCCTGCACTTCCAGATGTTGCCTGGGCCATACGGGGTCATGTTGAATGTACTTCTTAATTAGATAATTATTCTTAGTAGACTGCATTGAAATCAGACCATATTGGAATGGTCAAAATGGGCACGGCAACATACTAATAAATAGAAAGAATAGAATTGTGACAAGTCGGAATGTGAAGAGATTACCGTCAAGATACGGTCGGCCTGCTCTTATGTACAGTACACTATCTTTAAAGAAGGCCCTCTGACCCCATGTAGTGTCTAGTAGGGCTTCCAGATGTTTCTCCTTAATTCCTGTTTCACAACAGTTGTTTGTAGTTGTCTGTGGCTACCACAAGGAGAAGATTACAAACATCCAACCTCAGAGAACATTCTATTGTCTTTAAGTAATTTACTTACTACCGGGGCTTTTTTTTTTTTTTTAAATAGTTCCTCTATTCTAAAAGAAAGTGATCTGGTAAAAATTTGCAAATTAGAACTGGGCAATAGTATATGGCATTGGTTCTCTTTGTTAACTTCTGTACCTGATTCAGTTTGTACCCCTTATGTGGACTAGAACATAACATTTAGTTCAAATAGAACTAAATTACACAGCAATAAATGTACACAGTTTGGCATTTTATTGCATTTTCTTGGGCAATATTTACAGTATAAATCAATTATTTTGAAAGATGTCAGTATTGTTTTCAGAATTATAAAATGTGTTTTTTAATTTGCTGCAGTATCTTCAGCTACCTTTAGGGGTGCACACACTCATGTTTGAGAAACATATTGTAGTTAGCGATTGTAAGCTAATACATTCTTGCCAAATACCATAGCCTTCGCAATGCATTTCCAATGTGTGGGGTGGCATTTCTGAGGGAGCACCCATGTCAATGAAGGGAGAGGTGTTTTTGTTTTGATTTTGAGTTAGCAAGCTGTCTCGAGAATGACTGATCCTACCTTTAACCTGATCTAGCAAATTCATCTCATAGAGATAGATAATTACTGAAATAATATTACAGATACATGAATTACAGTAAAATAACATATCTTGTTCATCAGTTACAAGGCAAGGCAATTTTATTTGTGTAGCATATTTGGTAGACAATGGCAATTGAAAAAACATTTGACAATTTAAAGTGTTCAAGTTTCTGGCAAGCAATACAGAATGTTAAAAATCACAGAAATCCAATACGTAATTTAAATGTAATTTAAGAAAAAAAAAATAAAGTTAGGGCTATTTCTAAGATTAAGTTAAGAGCGTACAGTGTGAAATAAATTATTTTTCATTTTTGACTTAGATCTGGCCAATGTCAGGCCTGTTTTACACCAACTGGGATGTTATTCCATGAGTTGCAAGATAACAGAATGCTTCTTCACAATGTTTTGTTTTAACTCTTGGGACAGCCAGTAGTCTAGTTTGGGTTTTGAAAGCCTGTTTGAGGGTTAGAGGGTGACACGGGAATGGATTTTCAAACCTCTCCCATCCCACTCACACATAAAAAAATCCAGTCCCATCCCAATTCCATGAAAAACTTGGGATAAAATCCTGTCCCATCTCAATTCCCTAAAATTGAGATTCTGACCGCAGTCAGTCAGTTAAGAAGAAGAAAAAATAAGAAAAAAATCACAGCCATAGTTGATGAACAAATTTTAAGATTAAAAAATGATGACAATATTGTTTGTTGTTGTTGTTGTGTATGAAGTTGTGCGTCATAGTGTTATTATGATTCCTGGTCCCGCCCACTCCCATTGACTTTTTTTTCTGTCCCGTCTCAAACCTGTGATTAATAATTATTCTGTATCCCATCCCGTGGGAATCCCGAAAGAAATGTCAATCTATAGTTTGAATGATGGCAGGGTGCGTGTGTGTCGTCGGATGTGGTCGGAGAGAGGGTTCCAGAAGGTGAGTACCCTCGCGAGACCATCCCGACTGTCTTTGGCAAGAGTTGATTTACCAACTGGCTCCGCTGATTCAGAGGTTCGTCCAATCACCTGCCAAGTATGTGCTGGAAGTGCAGCTTCCATTCCATCCATCTTATAAAAAGCTTCAATGGACGGTTCCCCAGACGGTTGTGTGTGCAATAGACCATCTGGCGTCAGGTTAGAGCAGTGGTCCCCAACCCTGGTCCTGGAGGGCCGCTGGCCTGCATGTTTAAGATGTCTCCCTGCTCCAACACAGCTGATTCAAATGAAAGGTTCCTGATAATGAGCTATTCATTTGAATCAGCTGTGTTGGAGCAGGGAGATCTGTTGTTGCGCACGGAAGTTTCGCATGGAAGTTCGACATTTTCAACGGTCACCTGGTTCATGGAGAGTCAAAACCTATGGCAAAACAGTTCCAGGAAGTGCTTGGTGGGCAGTTTGAATCAATATACAGATATATAACTAAATATTTAGGTAATTAATATTCAATAAATGCACAGATTTACTCTTACAATATAATTTATAGGGTACTTTAAGTGTTTGCGGCTAACTTCCGGGAACTGTTTTGAGACTCCTCGATCCGCCATTGCTGTGAAAAAAATGGTCCATTGAAGTGAACAGAGATGACACAACTCTCTCTTCTACATGGCTCTGGTTTGAGAACATTGGGTCGAACACAGAGCTTCACCAAGGCTGATCACTCTCAGGGGCATTGTTTCATCAAAAGCCAAGGTATGGCAAGGGTCCATTGGAGTGAACGGAGATGACGCAGCTCTCTCTTTCTCTCTACATGGCTCTGCCACAGCCTAACAGCCATAATATTATGTTATAGTAATTCAATATAGGCTAGTAGCAGAATACATCAGTCAAAGTAATCTCCTTGTATAAACTGTAGGACTGAGTAAACATACATCGTAGGGACAGCAGGTGGAATCTCTCTGGCGAAAATAATCTATTTCTAATCGTTTTTAAATTTGATTTGATTTCTGAAATCACCTCAAAAAACCCTCGCTTCCCCCCCTTCCTCCCTCCCATAAACAGACTAAATGTGCTGTAGACGTTTAGTCTGGTGTAACCAGACCTCAAATTCACTTCTTGAATAATGTCCGGCAATACTCCATTGGGAAGTGTTAACAGTCGTTTCGTTCTATACGGAGTGTAGAACTTTGAAACTATTGGACACCATTTAACCAATTGGCGTTGCTACAACTGTTTCGATCGCCTCATATAGCTCTACCACCATTTCAAAATACGCTTGACTTCAACGTCATCTCACCAGGGTTGGGAAGTAACTGATTAAAAAAAAACAGTAACTGTAATCCATTACAGTTAGCAGTTAGCATTAACTTAGCATCAACTGATTTTTATGACGCACAAGTGTACCAAGTGTACCCTTCGCCTTACGGGGCAAGGCAATTTTCAACAGATATGACACGATTTTGACCATAAAATCCAGATTTGAAAACACCAATCACAACGGCAGCATGTGTCTCATCACAGCTCACTCTTATTTAGTTTACAGCAACAAAGAAACCCCCCAAAAAACACAGTTTAGGGTGCTGTTACTACTGTGGATCAGTAAATAAAGACACGAGGAAAACAGTGTGTTCCATCATCTTCTCCCAGCATAACCCCATCTGAGGTCAACGACAACATATGACAGGCCACATGATATACTAGTTTTCCCCAAGAATGTGCACGTTTTTCCGCCCCGTTACGACGGTTTTTTTTTTTACTCTATTTCATTTATTTTGTGATCCCTCCCGACGAGGAGTTTCAATTTGCGACCGTGGAAGGAGGTGGTGACAGGGTCAGCCGGCCTCGCCGCTCCGACTCCTCGGGGAGAGAGTGGGCGGGGCCAGGGTGGGGTGGGGGAACCTGTCGCGGCGAATAAGAAGGGCCGGCGGCTGAAGAGGTGCAGGCGAGCCCTCCTCACACACCTCCCCAGTTCTGGTCACCGGGCCGACTGGGAACGACCCCCCCCTCCCGGCCAGCTGCCTCGCCAGGTGGCAAATATCCACGAGGCGGAGCGAGAGACACACACATACATTATATAGAAAATACACATACCTGCATAAAGTATACATTAGAACAGACCTGGGCAAAGTCATGCGGCCCTTTGAAACATTCACCCCGGCCGGTACATCAAACCTTTAAAAAACAATAACACAACATAAAATACTTGGTTAGCTCTGTAGAATGTTACTTTATTTACTACTGCATAAAAAAACATGTAGTTAAACTGTTACGTTAGATTATGACAATGGTGTTGCATAGGAATAGCCTATATGTACATAAATATGCAAGTTAACAAAGTTACCTGTTACCTGTTGTTGTGTTTTATGTTGATTAATTAAAAAAGTATTGTGGCCCGTAAAGTTCTCTGACATTTTCAATGTGGCCTCCCCAAGTGAAAATAATTGCCCACCCCTGCATTAGAAGGACTGCAGTCTTCTGGACTGAGACCACCGTGGAATCTTCTGCAGCCACTCTCCCAGGCTAGCTTAGGTAACAACGCCCCTAGAGTGCTCCTACTTCCACTGGGACCACACTCGACCAAACTGGACCTCACTGGACCTCATCTGTTACAGATATTCCTTTAGCCCCTGGCACTAGCAGTATGCATGCTTGTATATGTATATACAGTACATATTTACACTGTATACACACACATACAGTATCTGTGGTCTCAATCCGGAAGAGTGCAGTCCTAGGAACAGCTAGGACACTGTGCAGAACCTCTAACTCCCAGGCCCCTGGTAGAGGGCCACAGCTTGAGGAAGACATAGGACACCATTCCCCCAAAATATAATGGGTGGGGGATGAGAGGTATGAGAGATAATAATTATTATTTATTTATAGCAGAGGTATACCAGGGTTGGAGCAGGGAGACATCTACAACATGCAGGGCAGGGGGTCCCCCAGGACCAGGGTTGGAGCAGGGAGACATCTACAACATGCAGGGCAGGGGTTCTCCAGGACCAGGGTTAAGGGACCACTACCAGGTTCTAGCTAAGGAGGTTCTAGGAGGTTCAACAGGGTTCTAGATGGTTCTAGATGGAGGTCAGTAGACAAATCCATACCGTGATAGAGATCCCCAGACCTTCATGGTCTTCTTTGGCCAGAACCACCTTCCTGATGGGACCTACACCCTGGGACTTCTTCAGAAGGTCCGGTTCCTGCAAGCAGCCAGGAAACATAAACTACTACATTATTCCTGACCATCAGAGGCAGGTAGTACACCTCAAATAATGTCAAGACTACAATGTCTTCAACCAAGCCTATATGGCCTAAATTAATATAATGTTGAATTCAAAGTTAATTGAAGATATATAAAAGAAAAGGTGTTTGTATTTGGAATTAAGTTTGAAATTAGCAAGCGTACTCCAGAAGGACCTATTTACTTATGTCACAGAGGTATGTATAGCTTTACATTGTCAGGTAACATGGCCTTCCTACTAAGTAACTAGTAACTTGTCCTAGGCCAAACTCACATAGTCTCCACGTAAAATATTTTAAGCACAGTCCATGTAACAGTGCTGTGAATAACATATTGGGTTTTGGTGGATGTATGTCTGTGACTTAAAAGGTATTGTCAGCTATAGCAACCTAAATGCTAAGCTAATACACTTTTTGTCAAATTCAATAAATATCTCCTCGAATTTCGCAAGCCTACCGTTCTTGTGTACCGTTTTTTTGCGTGTTGAAAAATAATCTGGTACTTCTACACAGCCCTGGCCCCATAAAGAGCAACATAAACAATAATCTGATACTTCTACACAGTGGTGAACACCGCTCGTATCAACAAAGCCGTAGCACTACGCTTTGCTTTACAATGCATTTCAATTTAAATTGAAATGCAGATACATAACTGCAATTTTTGGTAATTAGTAGTCAATAAATGCATCGATTTACATTCACAATATAATTTATAGGGTGCTTTTAGTATTTACTAACTTCTGAGAACTATTTTGAGGCCATTGCTGTGAAGAAACGTTCCGTTGGAACGGAGCACCCTCCCCCACAACCCAATTAGCTCTCATTTTGTGCACAACAACACTCACATGTGCAGTAGGGGAGGTGAGGGGTTTCTTTGGGTCATTGCGCCCCCTACAGGCTCGGATGACTGTCTTGTGGCGATGGAGGTGAATCTCTGCCTCCAATTGGTTCCAAAGCTTGTCATGGGCGGGCCCTTTCATGTCACGGCCCAATAGCTGAATCTGCTGCACCCTGAAGGACCAATCAAAGGAGGAGGTTAAAGGAAGGTTCCACCGAGAGGTGAAATCTAAATAAACATAATTTAACCTGTATATTTTTAATAAGGGATTGCATTCTTGGTTCATACCAGATTTGAATCAGCACCATTATTATTATTTTTTAAATTATTATAATAATAAAAAATTATTATAATAAAAAATATTATTATAATATTATTATTAATAAAAAAGTATTATTATTATAAAAATAGCATGGCGAGTAGGATATAGAGACTGGCACCCTGAGTTTTGTGTTGTGAACCATTTAGCTCTCAATACAATCAATATCTAAAAAGGTAATTACTTCTGCAACATAACTCAAAGTGTCCCATGTAGGTCTGGGGGGTCTATTAGGCTCTAGGGAGGTCTATTAGGGTCTATTAGGGTCTAGGGGGTCTATTAGACTCTAAGGAGGGTGTCTGGGGGGTCTATTAGGCTCTATTAGGGTCTATTAGGGTCTAGGGGGGTCTATTAGGGTCTATTAGGGTCTAGGGGGTCTATTAGACTCTATAGAGGGTGTCTGGGGGGTCTAAGGGTCTATTAGGGTCTATTAGGGTCTAGGGGTGTCAATTGGTGTCTATTAGGGTCTATTAGGCTCTAGGGGGATCTATTAGGCTCTAGGGGGTCTATTAGGGTCTATTAGTGTCTAGGGGGGTCTAGGGGCTCTAAAGGGGTCTATTAGGGTCTATTAGGCTCTAGGGAGGGGTCTAGGGGCTCTAAAGGGGTCTAGGGGGGTCTATTAGGGTCTAGGGGGGTCTAGGGGCTCTAAAGGGGTCTAGGGGGGTCTAGGGGGGTCTATTAGGCTCTAGGGGGGTCTAGTGGCCAGACCAGGCCCCCCTAAGCTGTCCTACCTGCCAGCCAGCTCCTTGTCCAGGTATTTGGCAGCCAGTCTGGCGCCATACACCTCAGCCTGCAGTACCGCGATGTGCCTCCGGAGGGCCTCGTTCTCCTTCTTGTGGAGCCGCACCTCGGCCTCCATCTTCACCTGGCGAACCTGGTCCTTCCTGCCGGCCTGCAGCTCACGCTCCTGACACACGTGCACACACACACACACACACACACACACACACACACACACACACACACACACACACACAGATGGATGCGCGCGCACACACACATACACATGGACACACACACACACGCAGAGGGACGTGCACACACACACACACACACACACACACAGAGGGACGTGCACACACACACACTCACACAGAGGCAGACACAGACAGTGTTGGCGCCACAGACGCTGCAGCAGTAACACACGGGTCAAAGGTGAGACAGGACGGACTAAAGACGCCTCCCACCATGCTAGGCTATGCTTATGCTAGGCTAGGCTAGGCTTATGCTAGGCTGGGCTACAATGTGCCATCCATCCAACACTGAGCAGTCACATGACCGTTTCCTTCACGCCACCTCGTACACGCCCATTTTCACGTGACACGTTTGTTGACGTGAGGCCGCACATCTTGGTCCCGGGCCAGTAGCCAATCAGGGGAGGGACAAAGTGTGTTAAAGCTAGGAGCACGACCCGGTCCAATGCACGAAACAGATGACACATTTAGAAGCAACCCTTTCACACACAACGAGATCAAGACACACACACACAGATGGAGACACACTGATGGACACTCACAGATGGACACACACACACACACACACACACACACACACAGACACTCACCATGTCCTCCAACGTCGGAGCAGGCTTTAGGTTACAGTAGGAAGGCGTAGAAAACAGAGAGGCGTCAATTAGCAGGGTTTAAAGGTGAGGAATACAAGTGTATGTGTGTGTGTGTGTGCATGCTCTGCGTTTGAGTGCACGTGTGTGTGTGCACGTGCGTGCGTGCGTGCACGTGTGTGTGTAAGAGGAGGATAAGAATAGAGCAGAGAGAATAAAAGTAGAATTAACAAGGCTGACACCGTCTGACTAACAGTGTTATTAGCATTATGTCCGACAGACACCAGCCAGTTAAAGGACTGAATCATTGTGTGGTCATATGTCGCTCCACCAATAATGCCCAGATCAGACTTACATGGTGGCTTGTCTTTCACGGTGGTCACCGTGTCTGATTGGGCCAATATTTGTGCCATAAAGTCTGCCCGTGTCTTACCTGGGAGACTGACAACGGTACATGACAATACCTTTTCTCTCCAATAGACTGTGTTCACATGTGCAACAGGCTAGAAGCTACAGTGTAAGAGTTGGTACACTAGGCAGGAGAACAAACAATCCAGACACGTGGAATGTCTTCCGTTATGTCCCTTGTCCCTCCCGACAGTCAGCATTCAGACCCGTTCTGGAAATGTGTCGGCCTGTGTTCTATGTGACCAGATCGGATCAAAATACTGCCGAATTCATGTAGTCTGATCCCGGGATAAGACACTTTACCACTACAGCGTTTCAAAACTAATTAAATGTAAACTGCATAAGCCTGCATTAGCCTGTATTAGCCTGCATTAGCCTGCATTAGCACGTATTAGCCGGAATTAGCCTGCACATCACCCACCCCTCAGTGAGAGACAGTGACCCTCATTTATCAATCTATCATTGAAACCAGCAAAATATAATATTTTGCCATAATCTATATAGCCTATATTTAACAAACGATACGTGTTGATAGGCTATTTCATGAATATATGGATGCATAGGCATGCTTAAATGCCTGCCTGGTCTGAAAACAACTCAACGGTAATTCTCCTAATAAATATGATGTTTAGATAGATAGATATAGATTTATTGCTTCATTGTAATGATGTTTCTTCTCCCTAAACCAGAGATAAGTGGTGTTTAGCCTTTAAAAAATTAGAACCTGAATAGCAATAGCAAATCATCGGATCAGATCATCAAATAATAACACCGTGTTAACCTGCGCTATTGCAGAACTGGCCAAAATGTTGCTGCTTTCTCTGGCATGCAGGCTATAGGCTTACTTCTGCGGACTACACCGGTCTTACCAAATAAAATATTTTGCCGTCATATGTTTAAATGAATATCTACCCTTAAATGCCTGTCAGAAGCAGAATATGGTCTAAAAACAACTCACAGATAATTCTCCGCCACCTCCACTATGCTGCACCGCAAGTAAGATGACTCCAAAACTTGCGTACACGAGTTGAGACTTGACGTGAGATTTGATCGTTGCCACCGCTCACGTCCACATCGGTCCAGATTAATAAATGCCGACCTTTGCGTGGAAATGATCGTACGCAGATTTCTGCCGTACGCAGGTTTCATACATGAGGGCCTGTGTGTGTGTGTGTGTGGGCCTCCCTACTGAGTTAGTGATCCATTATCTCCTTTGCCCTGCTCGTCTCTCTCACCCCCCCTCCCTCCCTCTTTCCTCTCCTTCTCTCTACCCGCCTCCATCTCTGCCTCCCACCTCCCACCTCCATATCTCTCTCTCTCTCTCTCTCTCTGTCTGTCTGTCTCCCACCCACCCCATGTCACTCATCTCTATAACTGCCTGCTTACCCGCCCAGCCCCCACCAGGCGGTCCTGGATGCACCCCACCCCCCCCAGCCATCCACCCACCAGGCGGTCCTGGATGCAGCCAGAGTCGTGGGCCTGGCCCTGGCCCTGCTTGGCGTGCAGCTTCAGCTGTAGGGCGTGCAGCTGCAGCAGCTGCTCGTGCACCTCCCGATCCACCACGGCCCGCTCCGCCTGCACGTCTGTCAGCTCCGAGCGCAGGTCCACCAGCTGGGCCTGGCGGGGGGGGGGCGGGTTATCACAGGTGTTACTTAGTTAGCTAGTTAAGAGTGGTCTGTCAATTGAAGCATTAACAGACGCCACGTGAGTCCCAGATCCAAGGAAATGTCCATGTCTGTTAGCATGTCTGTTAGCATGTTTGTTAGCATGTCTGTTAGCATGTCTGTTAGCATGTCTGTTTAGCATGTCTGTTTAGCATGTCTGTTAGCATGTCTGTTTAGCATGTCTGTTTAGCATGTCCGCTGGCATGTCTGTTTAGCATGTCTGTTAATCTCACTCTCCGACACCTCAAGAACGCTCTAGCAACAGATGCTATAGAGCACTTGGGCTATAGCCTCCCTTGCTAAGGCGTTCATTCTCTAATCCGTGGGAGCAGAGTGCCGGGTGGGACGGACCTCTGTCACACCAGGTACGACATGGGTCTGTGAAACATTTTACAAGTGGAACTGAGATGATGGACTTTACAAAACTGGACCAGACTGAAAATTAAATGAAGCAGCGTACAGATAAAGTAACCTATTGCTGCTGTAGGGCATATATTATCACGTTAGCGCAGGAAATGTGTTCACATTCAAAACATGTAAGGTAGTGTGAAAAACATAAACTGTTGCCACTTTCCAAATAATGCCATATGGTACTGGTAAGGTAAGGTATAGCCTAGAGTAGGAGAGAGTCAAGTGTCACACAAACCACATCATCAGCACTGTAACGGGATATTCATTGTATGCCGTTTAACCAGAAGATCTGGTCCAGCAAACAATCTAGGCTGCCCTATTTTCAGAATCTGATTTTAGGATAATCTGTGTAAACCTTGTGAGCACATTTAACCAGATTTACTGCATTTGATGCTCATCATATCTTAAAAAATACAAATAAACAAGTGCTAGCTATGATTAACAGCTGTGTTGTTGTCTCACAACAATAGTATTATTAACATTAGCAACATGTTGCGTTCTCTCTCTTGAATGAGTGATTAATGTGTGACAGTAGCTAGCTGATAGCAGCAGCTGCTTCCCATCAACCTCCCTCCAAAGTGCAGCATTGCATTATTGATTCATCAGGGAAATAAAGGCGTTAGTCTAATGCAGGATCATTTCCTTTTCTTTCTCCAACCCTCCGCTAACACTCCTGCCCGGGAGCCCTTTAAAACCAGTTGTTAACGACTGCCCCCGCGCGCGGGGGCGCACCCCCCACTACCCTATTCGAAAGAGAATTTT
>JAODUE010024516.1:0-22949 GCA_027564755.1 Amblyopsis hoosieri
TTCTCATTACATTAATTTGTGTATTGTCATTATGTGCTGCTTTACTGGCCGCTGAAAATGTGTGGCCCTGCTAAATTGCTTGGTTTAAAAATTTGGCCCATTTCAATTTGCAATTGAATAGCCCTGCTGTACATCAAGAACACGTGATTGGGCAAGGCGTCACAGTGGTAAACCAGTTAAAGATGTGGCCATTGTAGAAAGCTCCACTAGACCTAGCAGTGAGCATAAGAGTCTTATCCAAAATATTTTAATAAATCGCCAACAACCAATGAAAGGGCTAGTAAAAATACACATACTCACAGCTAGCCCAGGGCTGCCCATGGACCATGGTTAACATGCAACATGTTTGCATACGGCCCGCATGTTAGTGCGCTTCCATGTTTAAAGAGATGAGGACACTAGCTCCTGGGTATATGGCACTTCAAAGATGCGCGCACACACACACACACACACACACACACACACACACACACACGCACACACACACCATTGCTTACTACTTCCTAACCCCCCCTTCCTCACCCCTCCTCCACACATCCGTCCCCCCTCAAATAACACTTCCTTCCTAGCTTATTTGATTTCCCACTGCCTTCACTGTGTTGAGAGGGAGGGAGGGAAGCTGTCATCGAATCAGATATCAGAGCTGTTTGATTGGGCCTTTGAATGAAATCAACATGACCTGGTGGAAAATCAAACTTGCTGCAATCATGTGTGATTGGAATGTGCTTTGGAGGAGGAACCGAGACTTTGGTGATCTGAAATCATTACTGGACTTGCACAGTGGTACCACTGCCGCCACCTCAAGAGGGACCGGTACAGTCTTTATGTAAACTTTTTTGAAGGAACTGAATGATACTGTAGACTAAACATATTTTGATATACACTACTGTATTTCAAATGAATACATATCCAAGGGCATCTTAAGGACATCTTCCCCAGAACCACCAAAAAATTTGGAAACATGGATTCTCGCGTGATTATTCAAAGTTATTGGTGGAAAGAATGCTATAACACAACAGAGTACAGTAGTGTGCCATTTAAAATGTTAAGTATGTAGTTTCTAAATAATGGGTATAGAATAAGATATTGTATCCTATGGATCCCTGCATAACACAACTCTTGGTTGGACCACCTGTCAGTATAAAACCAAGAATTAAAGACAGAACATCAGGGGAAAACGGCTTATTGCTAATTTAACCCCCAACCACAGTGCTGTAGGCTTGTGCCTCATATAGCCTGCTCGTCAATAGAATGTTCCCAAAGAGACAGGTACTGTCCCATCTGTCCCATAGATACCAATGGTGTATGCTAACTAAAATGTCAGCAAGCCTTGTCTTTGACACAGCTGTCCATTTCCATTATCTCTAGGGCATGATAATGTAGGACAGACATTGAGGACAAGGGCCCAGAGACCTGGACTGTAGTGCAGGGGATGTATCAGTGTACATACAGTATTCATTATGAGGGCTAATGAAAGGCAATCTAAAAGCGAGTGAAGGGTGACATGTCACTGATGTGGACCATGATGCTCTTAGCTAGACCACTTTAAAGCAAGTATTAATACATTATATTGCTGGTGGCTCACACGTCTGAGGAGTCTGGATATTTTATTAATGAGAATAAATGCGTTGTTTACTTAAAGTTGCCCCTTCTAAGTTGTTGAGGCCCTGGAAAAATGCAATGCTGTTGAAAATTAGCATACAATCATGGCTCAGAACTCATTATGATGCCACTGCTCATCACAGTAGCACGGTTCATATCTAGTCTGCTGCAGCTGAGGTTGTGTGTGTGTGTGTGTGTGTGTGTGGCTTGGGGCAGGGCCTTGGTCACTGAGGCTTGTCAAGAGCCGTGATCTGGTTCAGTGGAGGAGGAATCTCTCGGGAAAGCCCAGCTATTCAACTGTGGCTCTCTGCTCAAGCAATGATAGAGTGCTAGTTGAATGTCTATGATTTGTTCTTTCTTTGCCTTCAATCTTGTATTCCTTGCAACCAAAATGTTAGTTTACATTTTTTTTTTTTTTTTTTAAGGACAACATCCCACCTAACATTCCCTGCATGCACTCAATATTCCCTCTAGCAGAGCAGTTGAATCCATGACGAATGTGCAGACTCTTTTGATGTAGAATTGAATTTGAGGAATATTTCATATTTTAATCCAAAATGTAAATATATATTTTAAGGAAATACTACAACAATATGATTCTGCTGGAGTAAGTTGCAAATACACCACCAGAAGAAACAGCTACTGTTTGTAGACTCCAACAATGAAAGGTTAAAGGCAGATTCATATTATCTGGTTATGGTTCATGAAGAATTAGGTTTTGCTAAATATCTGTGGTATTAACATGGAGGCATGGAATGTACAAATTCTAAAGTTTAACCAAATGTTTATTCTGTTTTAACAGACTGATAGAGCAATATGTAATTTGATTATTTAGTAGTCTTCATCTTTTTAACACGCTGTACATATCTCAAGTCATTAGAATAAATTTAGTAACAGAAGCAAGTGTTCTGGTCTTGAACATTTCACACAAATTCCCAGGATAGATATATCGTGCAATATTAAAGTCAGTTGAAATATTCACTGACTTTTCAATTAGTCTTTTTGAAAAAATAAAGATGCAATTAAAGGCAGGGTCTTTCATTCTTCAGAACGCTTTCTAACATGGAGCTCAGATCAAAACACTCAGAACTCCCTCAGAAGCTCTGCCACATTAAAAAAACATTGCGAATCCAATCCATTGTGTTCCTATTTACGGAGACAGGGTTGTATAGAAGTCCCGATGATTTTTTTCACACACACAGAGAAGATATTTGTTGAATTTGACAAAAATGTTTGTTATTTTACAATTGTCATATTATCGCAGATTATACCTTTTAATCTGAGTAGAACATTGTTAAAATGTATATTGTAGTTACTTTATGCTTAGAACATGCATAACTCATAAGGGATATAATAGTTAGTTAAATACACTAAAATTAAATATACATATATATATATTTTTTTTTTTGTATTTAAATCAGCGCAGAATGTTCCCCTGTAACCATGACAACGGGCAATACAACATCGGTAGTATTCAAGTATGCTAGAGCATGTGCATGATCAAACATTTATGACAATCTCAGCACATCCCCTTCAGGATTAAAGGACAGTCAGGGTTAATGCTAGATGCTTGTCGCTCTCATCTCTTGTCTCTCTTCCTCCACCACTTGCACGCCTACTGTGTTCAGGTTTAACCTGCTGGTGTAGGAGTAATCCTGTTTGAAGTCTTTGTAATGTCATCCTAGCCGTTATGGCCTTTCCATGAGCTCATTTTGACAAGCGTGTCACAGTGTTAAATACTGCTGCCTGGCTAAAATAGAAAAGGAGGCTTCCACAATCAGCAGTGGTCTGTCTGGAATGCTAGGCATGTGATGTGTTCACTAAAGGACTCTTTGTTCTCATTGACCTTCAGCAGGACCAAGCGTCCTGCAGGAAGGGTTTTGAATGGGAGATGAAGGACAGAAGACAGAAGGAAATGTAAAAGGAGAAAAATAAGGCAGGCAGGCAGACAGACACAGAAACAACCAGAGACAGAGAAGGAGAGTAGAGGCTAAATTGCTGGTGCCCGCTGAATACAGAGTGTGTTTATTTTTAGACAACAATTGTAAAGTGAAGCGGTTTATGCCACCTGAGATACCACTTTTGTTTTGTTTTGCATCCGGATTACTTTCCTGGCATGACCATTTCTTTCGTGGCTTGTCTCCGACGTCTGTCAGATGGCTTACTATTAGCTATTTATTGAGGACTTCAAACGGCTCTTCATACACGGTATCTGACAGGAGTGGAGACACGCCGGCCTACTGCAGCACACTCTGTGTGAAACACTCCGAGCTCTGTTCTATTTCTAGTTATTTGAATGTCTCCCATAATGGCCTGCAATCTCTTAGCAACACCACGTTCCTCTTAAAGGCTGGCTCGGCTTCGGTAACTGCCGTATAAATAACCTTTACGGTGGTGTGTATTTATGGTATATCGCTTATTTTTTTCTTCTAGGATAGGAGGTCCACAGAGGCAACAGTACATGTCACAAAGCACAATGTCTGTGTGAAATATGAGTAAGACCAAGCCATTACCACCAACTCTGCTGAGTCTTCTATGGGGTGTCAGGGCCAAAGGCACTTTTTACTGCATTTATAGACAAATATTTGTATTGTATTTACACATGCTGTAGCTCTGGTAACACAATGCATGCTTCCACTGAAGTGAGGAGTAAAGACATTACAACTAAAATATCATTGCAATGGTCAAACATTTCATTTTACGTAGTACTTTTTTTAATGAACAGATTTTATATTCTGCCTTTTTTCAAACACTTACTTACACTTAAAATCAGCTATATACAGTAGGTTATCTTCCTGAAGTATAACTGAATAATACCAAACTGATAAATGCATAAAAACTGGTGTGGTAAATATGTCCAGCACACACAACTTTCAAAGAAGTACATTTTTAATAGTCAATGCACATAGTATGAAATTATTCTATTGAACATTTCTCAATGATGTTGCTATTTGATGATACTGTAGACTGGGAAGCTGTGAATTGTGCACGGCTACTGCTATCCCAGCTCAGCACAGTCCAAGTCGCTGTGTCACCATAGTATGGTCCTTGCTGTCGTCTAACCGTTGCTCTATTTCTGACGGTGTCTCCTAATGGACGACATTGACAGCGGTTGTCACCAAAGTCATCGCAGTGGCTCGATTACTTTTCCCAGAACAGGAAATGAATGACAGCAGTTTCACACTGGTACGATGGCGTTATGTGTTGTCAGCATCAGGATATTAACTGAAAGTCAGAGAATACGTATCACATATAATGGGATACAATTTTAATTGGTTTCATCACCTGTCATGTAGTGACCAGATCAAATATGTAGGCTATGCTTTGCATGTCACTGGCTTTAGTATTTTGTAATCCCATCCACAGCCAAAACTATGGAACTTTCTTCATTGTTGTTAGCTCGAGATCACATGTTAATTAATTAATGATCTCGATAACAAGCCCATTTTCTCGACAACGAGACATTTAATGTGGATTACTACAACATTTGTTTTCTCAAGATCCCAAAAAAAAAAAAAAAAAAAAAAAGAATCACAGTATAATTACGTTGAACTCAAAAATGAGTGTCCATTTGATCACACCTAATTGTACACCTGAGCTGTGGAGTACATTGATGTTGCCTAACAGGAATTAATATTCTGATGCATTGAACGGCGCCTCTCCTGACATTTTCATCTTATAGTAGCACTACTGTACACTTTAAGACAAGCTCTATGCATGCTGACATGGCACTTCTTTATCTCTGATAATTATAAGAGGAAACAACCTTTTTTCTCAAGATAGCAAGTTTGTTAATCTCGAGATCAGGGCTAACTTTTCCTACTGGTGTAGTAGCACTGGCGCTACTAACCTTCTCAGTTGGTCGCACTAGCATGTTTACTCACAGGGTTGGGTAGGCTACTTTTTAAATGTAATCTGTAAATTACTAGTTACCAGAGTAAAAATTATAATCAGCAACAGCATTTTTGGATTACCTACATTTAGTAATCTAATACATTTCCATTACTTTTAGATTACTTTATGCATAAACATTGTTATTTGAAATGCCATCCAAAGCAATTTACTGCATTGGTGTGCCATATCTTTCTATTTTTGTGACAGTTTTTGTTGCGCAGGGGATCAGATTAAGGTAGGACTTTATTTCAGTTATTGATTTATCTGTTAATGAAACCGTTAATGAAAGGTTAATAATTAGAGACCATCCGATTGTTGTATGAATTTTCTTCTACAAACTTCCCTTTTATATTTGAAAGTAGTTGTCACGCCTACGTCCCGTGGTGCCAGCCTCTCCCATGCGCTCCCGTTCCCCGGAGTACTAATCACCGATCTGTGACAGGTGGCAGCTAGGGATTTCCCGCACCTGTTCCCAGTTACGTGTTTAGTCCTCCCCTATATTAGTTATGTATATGTGTAGAACCCTTGCGGGTTATTCTGTATGATTGCCATACTGTGTGTTTCTAGCCGTTTGTATTTGGACTGTATTCTTTTCTTGGATTAAATTGTTATTACTTTACTTTTCGCTGTTTGCGTCCTGTCACCGCCTAACAGTAGTCCTGGAAGTAATGATTTTATTTAAAAAAACAATATCTGTAATCTGATTCCACTATTTTAGCTGGTAACTGTAATGGTAAAATGTAATGGTTACTGTTTTTTCGTAATCAGATAACAAGTAACTGATTACATGTAATCACTTACTTCCCAACCACGATTACGCACACACTAGGCTAAAGCCTCCCTTCCTACAGCAACTACAGGTAGCCCTACTGAATTATCCCTTGTGCTTTCAGCATGCATCTGAAGTTTGTTCTCTCTCTTGAAAAAATATTTAAAAAAATTGTAATCTTTGGAATACGGCATGCGTAAATGCATATAGCCTAACAGGGTGCCATCGTCCTCCAGGGGACGAGAGCATTACGAAATCTCACTATATCTGCAAAAGTTTAACTGTAGCATTTGTAATACAGCTGTAACATGTCTGCTGAAAAGCAATGTTTGTTAATTCTGTTTTACCGAATTTCCATAGTTAATTTTTAGACTTTTAACAAAATCAACACTGGGAACCTGACTGAAAGACAGCTTTTATTTTTAGCAACTTTATTAATGTAGAACTCGGCGGCTCAATCCCAAAACAAAAGAGATTGTGAATTACTGCTGCTACAATGATCATACTTGTACATTTTTTTTTGATTTGCTACTTGTGAGCATGTGAACGCAGGGTTATCATCTGCTTTGGCTAAAGTGGCACTGTAACTGGCTGCATGCCGCTGGTTTGGTTGGTAGGTGTGTGACTACTGACGTTACGCCATGAGCACCACTAGAGAACATTGCTAATGTTTAAACTGTAAAATCTCATAAAATGTTTGCTTTTTAAATCTATTATCTACCTTTTTCAGAGTTTCCGGTAACGCTACATGCTCTGTTGTAGAGGGATCGGACGACTGTTTGTTTGAAAAGGTTAATTCAAGTGTGGTAGTGGAGCGGACAGTGCCGCATAAAACTGTAATTATTTACATATTTACATTAGTGCGACACTGAATGGTTGGAGTCTGGAGCCCTGCTCGAGATAAAGAAAAAAATGTTGTCGTGATCTCAAGATGCTGTAACAAGCTTTATCTTGAAATAACAAACTGCAGCTACTAAAAATAAATACGTGCTCTGACCGGGTTAAAAAAACATAGTCTAGTGACGTTTTCAAGCTTACATTATTACTGATTTCCTGCATTTTTAAATATGGAACAACACATATGATAAAACATTATTAACATGGCTGTCTCTACTCCACCGTAATCTCCAACCTTTTATGCTAGAAGAGGTTCTTAATCTCAGCACATGCTACATTCCTGTCTTGTCGTTCTGTAGACAAGCAGCATCAGATGTGAGAAATAGGCTTTGGCTCCTGCTGCAAGGGTAAGGCAGATAAGAGCCATTAAAAACCTCTGGCAGCTTCACAGTTCAATAGCATTGGCATGATGTGGATGGTGTGAGTTTTTGTGTTGGCTATTGATAGTAGGTGGAACACACCATCCATCAATAGGTTACCATTGCTTAGCCTGGTTCTGCTCTTAGACTGGAAACCCTTTTCCCATTAACGTTCACACAACTGACCCCCATAGGCGCTGATTGGTTTACCATCCAAAGTGGTAAAGACGAAATCAAGCGTTTGACTCAAAATAGATAATAGATATATAATAGATAGTGATACAAGCAATGCTGATTGGTTAGTCTAAAGGCTGCTCCAATAGTTTCAAAATGACTGTAAACAGTGAAACATGTCCATACCATATTCAACAGGATGTTGCTGACAATTGGTCAACAGTGTCACATGATAGGTTACTTCCAACGTGTGATAGCACCTGACGGGCTATCTCGCATCTACAATTAAACATTTTAGTTTGTTACCTATGGTCTGAAATTACTGTTTTCTTCATTTAATTGAATTTTCCCTACTGTCAATTAAATGACATTGTTCAATAAAGTGTTTTATTGGTATGGAAGTATAAAGACAATTTTGCCAAAGCATAACAAAATAATAACTAAAAAACAAAAAAATGCAGTCTGTCCAACAATTTGGACAGTACACAGACATGAACATCAATGTAACAAAACTGTTATACATAGAATATTCAACATCAGTATCCTCAAGACAACTCAAGCACTGTGTGCGTGTGTTTGTGTGTTTGTGTGCGCGCGCTGTATTATTTTAATTGCCTTGATTTTGTATAACTATATTCCTTTATCGATTGCTCTCTCTCTCTCTCTCTCTCTCTCTCTCTCTCTCTCTCCCTCTCTCTCACACACACACAAACATGCTCTTTCTCACTATGCATAGGTACACACACAAATATATACTGTACAGTCCAAATTTCCCATCTCCATAATACACCCTTTTACAGGACACTGCCCTGTGCACATAGGTGGCACAGAGTAATAATAGCTGGCACCACAGTAGATTAATTGACCCAACACCTGACTTAAAAACACACGAGATGGTGACAGATAGCCTTGAGAAGACATTATTGAGGAGGGTTGGCATGATGTTACCAGAGAATGTCTACCAAGTATAGCTATTGGACTGCTGTTTTCTCCTTCACCGATTGTCAGTTGAACGCGGTGGTTGAACTGAATGAAGGTTGAAGGGAGAACACCGGGCTCTGCTCCACTGCTGCAGTGTAGATGGTTGCACTTGAGTGTTAAGTGACATATGAGGTAATAACAGTATGACGGTAGAACAGAGAGCAGTAATGTATTCAGAGGAGGGAGACAATGAGACAGATATGAGTGGCAGGACCCAGACACACACTGTACATGGTCAGGTGCACACTGCAACATGTGACAGCATGTGGATAAATGCATGCAGGGCAATACATTCAGCTTGACTGCTATAGAGCAGCTAGAAGGTAACGTTTCTAAGTACCACGAGGGCCTCTACTATGAATACATTACAATAGGCTGTTTATGGTTTACTTTATAACATTGGGGCTTACTATGATATTTACAGTATAGTCTTTATTGAACAATGAGCTGCACCATTATTTTACTCTCCATTTAACATTATCAATTGCTTTCATCTGAGTAGGCCAACATTGCTTTCTACTGCATGGCAAAGTAACTTGGCAAATAAATAATGAAAATAAAATCAGTCAAATAAATATGAGATGTGTTGTCATCGCTCTCAAAATGGAACATCTACTGTAGGTGCCCAAATGCAGTATGGATGCCTGGTTCCAATGCTGTTTCTTTATGGTTCTCTATAGGGAAAATAAAAAAAAGGATTCTCACACGTAATTGTCTCTGACACACTCGCAACGCAGTGTTTTCAAACTATAGGACCTTTTCTATTTACAGTATACTGTACAGTATGTCACTGGGTCCATTGGTCTCTGTGATTTTCACGTCGAAGTAGTACACTGTCTAGCAAGAACATTTGTGTAGGTTTGTGACTCAGAGAGCATGCTTTATGTTTTGCTTGTAATACAGTATTTACAATATTGAATGTTAGAGTTAGAATGTTAAGCTCCATTAGAGAGAAAAGTACAACGGTAAGTATATGTATGTACTGTATATGAACAAGCTGATGTCCAGCTTCATCAAATTGGATGTGGTTGGAACATTACTGTGAAGATTTCAAATTAGGTTACAAGAGAAATCATTAGATTTTAGTAAATTTAACATAAAAACATATTTTAGAATATATATACTATTCTCCCCTCTTTTTGTTGACTTCCTCTATTATTTTGCCTGCATTCCCCTCTTTTTGTTGACTATTCCTCTATTATTGTGCCTACATTCTGTATTTTCCTACCTCGGTATACTGTATAGTGATAGAGATAGAGAACCCAGCTGTAGACAGTGACTCGTATTGTTGTGGCTTGATGGAAACATCAAGCTTCTCCTTTGGAAAAAAAAAAACCATTTTCATTCAGCCGAATGCAGCTATTGTGTTGAAGAACATGGGGGTCAGTTCAGGGTACAATTCACCAAGCTTGCTGGCTCCCTCTTGCTATCAGCAGAAATCTGTTTTCTGGAGTGGTTTAGACGGCGGTGGATCTGCAGGTTTGGACACTTAAAGGAGCAGTAAGCAATGATGGAGAAGATTGTTAATATTTGAACTCACCACTCTATTCCTTCAGTGCCATAGGGTGCCCCCTCAAAATGTCCACCCCACACATTACCACAGCTGAGATGGTGCTAGCAGACCGTGAAGAGAAATTCACTTAATTTGACAAACAGTGTGCTTACAATTGCTTACCTCACCTTTTAAGATAAATGTATTCTAATATGATCAGGCAAGGGTTTCAAATGTAGATTTAATTGTACACTATTTTGGTTGTCTTTTTGGTTTACTGCTTAACAGGAGGGCAGTTAGGCCAAGGTTTGGATCTTGCACTTCCTGCTATTTGTTACACTGACTCCACTCTTATTCTGTTGTTTTTATTTATACGCAGCTAAATGCCTCTTTGTGACACACAGCTTTGTAGCTAATATACAGCTTATAAAAGACATTATAATTACGCTCGCTAACCCTTGAAAGAATGACAATGTTTGTACTTTGCAATGGTTGGTCACACCATGCTGCTTGAAATAGTAACCCTGTTTCTTGGTTATTATACAATGCTTACTGTTCCTTATTGTTTGCTAATATAATTCTGCCCCATTGTTATTAACCAATATGTTGCCAATCTTGCCAAGCTTTATAACCTTGGTTAATTTTTAGTGTTGGGCAATCTGGACACCGAAGTAAATAAGAATGTAGTATCACTGTCATCAAAACTACCGATACATATTGATTATTGATATTGATAAAAAAAAATTACAATTTGAAAGAACAACTGAATGAGAGGAAGGAGAGGAGTACTAGGTTTTTTTTTTGTTTTTTTTTCTAGGAAACATTCCATTTGGTTGTTCAATTGAGTCAATTTGTATTCCTAATGTTTTTATTTAATGTATTCCCACTACAATATTGTCTTTGGCATCTTGCTAATGATTGGGAAACCACATTAACTTAATTTGCTGAGCTCTACACATTTAAGTATAAACATATAAGCATAAGTACAGCAGCATCTGTCCATTTCTCCTGCACAATGACCTCTGACCTTGTTGGATATCACCAGTGGTGTGACAGCCTCTGCTAGCTGCTAGCCTCCTTCAGGTGTCGTTATTCTGAGTAGTCAAGCCTTAATGTTATTCCCACTGGAGCTGTTCACATGCTCACTCAGACACACTGGTACACTATTGTGGCACTGGTCTGTTGAATAAAGCTATGGGTCGATGTGGTGAGAGGGGCAGGGATTGAAGTGGGGCAGAGTCTGAATCTAAGCAGTCTAGTTTTGTGGCGCCTAGTGGTACTGCACTCAGAAGGAATGGCTAGCAATACGCACCACATTCAAAAAGCCGTAATCGGTTTTACTGCTATATGCACATTATTTGAAGGTGCAACGCTTGGGTGGTTTGTAGCTTCGCAGCATTCTCTGTGTTTAGGCACATATATATTATTTCAACCATTTGACATAGACATGCAGTTAAATGACCGTGCCTTCTGCTATCGCGCACCTCTTGTGCACAAGCAACATGCAAATCCAATGCAAGCACAGACTTTCTGATCACGTCAAATGCTTAATATTAAAACACACCTACATTATAAACTTAGAGTCAACAAAAAACACCTGATTGTATGGCGTGCATGTACGAGGCTTGAGATTGCCAACTCCAGCTTCACAGGTTGTGATGTACCGCACTCTTACGGATAAACTGTGCATGTGCCAAAATAACATTTTTAAGATGCCTCAGCACCTAAACGTGATTTGCGTTCCTCACTGCACCAAGTAGCAAAGCCCTTTGAAAGTGACAATTTTTAGTTTTATGTTTCTATTTATACATCTGTGGGATTGACAGATCCTAGTAATCTAACAGGTTAATGAGCACCTGGACTAAATTAACCTCTAAATAACTGTAGCATTTTATTTGCTCTGCTTGCATGACAATGGCGGGGTCTGAAATCCCACAACACATTAACTACAGAGCCATTAAAGAGACAACGGATTGAGTTCAAACATCAAATAAACCATATATAGTTTTTATATATATTTTATTGTGCTTCAAATAACATGAAAACTATTTATATGACTGGAACAAGCCGTTCCCTGGCCCAGGCATAGGCAATTTCACAGACACTGCTGTCCTGATGTGTAGTGTGTGTGTGTGTGTGTGTGTGTGTTATTGCTACATGGTGTGGCATTTCCAACATTTGTCAGATAATGGGTTACAACTAAATATGTTTACAGCATTTATTGCGGCACTGGTGAATGAAATAAGAAACATTATCCAATAGGGCACCAAGTGTTCCCATAGCACACTTCCGTGTCACAGAAAGGTTCAAGATTGACATTTACATTTACAGCATTTTGCAGACACTTTTCAGGGATGGGCAACTTAGGTGTTGGTGAGGGTTCCTTACCACCGGGGGGGTCCATATTTCAAATCTGCACTTTTCCAAGTTCACCATGAGCTCCAGTGGTGCAGGGGGTAGACAAGGTTGTCTGGCACGATGGTGTCAAAGTGTCCCTAAGCAAGACACCTAACCCTAACTACTCCCTGCTGTATAGTATGTGTTAGATGGGCCTGGTATGGCTGACGCCACCATGGGTGTGTGAATGCGTGTCTGTGAATGTGAGGCAGTGACATACAATGCTTTCAGTGGCCTGTGGGTTAGAAATATGCTATATAAATGCAGTCTATATACCATTTATATACATATGTTACTGCAAAACTGAGCTTTTTGTAAACAATGACAACATGGCCCCAACTCCTGCATTGCTATTTATTTTCTTCTTGTGTTTGTACTCACCACGCCGGAGAAGAAAGAGTTTGTACAAAGGCTTGTGGTGTTCTTCTGTGGTGTTTTTGTATATTTCAGTGGGATATGGGAATGGGAATGTTGCACCGAAGTGCTTACAATGGCTCTTACATTACAGTAAAGACAAGATGGTTCCCGTTTTCTTCCGTAATTCTAATTTAGAATGTATTTAGTGGAATGTTCAAATTGTTTATCTAGAACTGCACAGTTGACCTCGGTGGTATTACATATGCATATTATAGTTCAGAGATGAAAAAGAGAAACTAAAGATGAGACTATCAAGGACATCTGCTTTGAATTGCTTCCGATTAATTTTTGAGTCTGGGTATTCTGTCATTGTCAATCAATGTTGATGACTGTTCATCAGTATTGTGTTTATACCTGGGTGACATTGCCTCACAGCTAGAATGTTCTGTGCCCATATAGGGTCTTACTGTGTGGGTTTTTTCTTTCACTGTTCAAGTGTGCTTCCTTATTGGCGCCTCCGTTTCAGTCTCTCTCTCTCTCTCTCTCTCGATGCATCCAGTTTAAAGCATCAATAAAAATGTTACATTTCTATGCATGCTCACGTGTCATTAATACATACAATATTTAGACCTTAAGATAAATACATTCAAATAATCTAGTCACATGACTTGGGTTGGGTTTATATGTTTGGTTTTATCTAATTTGGACAATTATTTCAAAGTGAATTTAGAAAAGAAACATAGCATAGTTTTGCTATAATGTTGTAACATTGGGTACACTGTATCACAATGTCATTAACCGCATTTCTGTTTGGTCGGAGACAAAGCCTGTCCAGCTCCATATACCTGCCTGTCTGTCGGTTTGTCTCACACTTCCTTACTGCAGCTTGCCTCTGAAGAGCAAACAATGACTTTTTACTAACAGCTGGTTCAGCAAATAGTTTAAATCCGCCGGCGTTCTGTTGGATTCTGGCAAGAAGCTGTGGTGCTGATTCTGTGGAGAGCAGCCAGCACATCATCGGCTAGAGTAGCAAACAGTAAGAATAGTGCTGATAGAGAAGATCTTCAGTTTTAAAGGTACAGTCAGCTACATGTATTGCAAGCTAAATTTAAGCTAATACACTTTTTGTCAAAGTATTTTACAGCAGGTGGCCTTACAGCAGAATATTCCATTGCATTGCTCTATTAGCACGGTGTAACCAGACAATATTCACAAAGTGAGTATGGTCTGGCCACGCTCCATTATGAAGTGTTCACAGTCGTTGCCTCGTACTGGGTGTAGACCTCCGATTCATTTTAACACTATTGGACAGCGTTTGAACTGTTCACCTCATGGAGCTCTACCACCATTTCAAAACACTCTTGACTTCAACGTCATCTGACTAACCCACCCTGGTTGGGTCGCCAGCAGGGTGGATGTGCAAAAAGAAATTGAGCTGACAGCAATAGTTGGGTGGAGCCAGGCTATAATTGTTCTCTCTTAGAACTGATAGATACTCCAGAAGTCTGGAGTAACATCACTATTGACACCCAAATAGTTGAGAAAGAACCTGCAGGAAGGCCACTCCTAATGCCAATGTATCACACACCTGCCGTTTACTAAACGATCATGTCGGCCCGTTACTTGTTTGTACAGTACAACGGAATCCTGTTTGTGCCCATCTTGCCTCATCCAGTCCATCAAGGTGTGTAAGTAGCCTGGCTCCGCCCGACTATTGCTCGCAGCTCAATTCCTCTTCGCTGAGATTATAGTCTGTAAACCCTGATTGCATTAGCATTCGCACAGCCACCCTGCTAGCAGACCAATCAAGGCGGGTTATTGAGATGACGTTGAAGTCAAGCTGGTTTCGAAATGGTGCAGACCTAGATGAGGTGATAAAAAACAGTTGTAGCAATGCCAATTGGTTTAGCTGTCCTAGGTTCACAATGAATCAGAGGTAGTCAGAGGTTGTTTTTTTGTTGTTGCTCTATATCTCCTGTTTTCTGCTTCTACAGGCTTTAAACAGACTGTAATCCAAACATATCTGTTAAGAAGATGTGAATTCACCTGATTACAGTAGAGTCGATATAGTGTCTAAGATGCTGACAGAGCAGTTCTCAACTTTCACTTATTGTACTGGCTATTGAGAACCACTTAATGATCCAAATAGACCATTGTTCTATAATCTTTAGCTGTGATTTAGATTTAGGGTGTGATTGTTTCCGTAATCAAATAGATTACGATGAAGTATAGCCTGTTATCACAAAAACATTGCCTTTCCTTTATCTCTGTCTCTATCTTAACATATGGTATCTTAGGAATCGGTTTTACACCCGGCGCAAAGCAGGAGCGCACAAACATGCAAAGGATAATCAATACGTATTATTCGTGTGTAGATGGTCTGCTCCAGCACTTTCACAAACCTGCTGATATACAGTAATAGCCCATGGTGGAAGAGCACTTAGATGTTTAAAGGGAAGGGAGATTACTGTACACTATTGTCATATGCTACGCCCAAAAAAACACCTATGCATAATGAAGAGAGAAGGTGCAACTCTTTTGAACAATGCTCCTGGACAACCGACTGTTTATCTGCCACTAAAATAGCAAGTGGATTTGAACACGCCCTAAATGCAGTTTGCGTCTTGCGTTATAGAAAGTCTGCTTAACTTGTTAATATAGGGCCCTTAGTGTTTCCATTCTAAGGTCATACATGAACATCTCCAAAGTGTCCTCAACTGTCTTCAAAACCTGGCTCCAAACCATGGGCCAAAGAGCCCCCCCTTCCCTTCTATATAATGATTCAGGATGAATAATGGAAACGGGATGCTCTCTAGTGACTGGGAAAAGAGAGGAGATGATTGGCAGCTCCCATTGATGTGACTTAACATCCCTTCTGAATGCATTTGAAGGAGGAAGTCAACAGAAAGGTCACCATGGTTACTAGTGGGAAGTTGAATTTGCGTTAATGAAATCTGGAATGGAGGAGATAGAGAAAGTGCAAAATAAGTTAAATTGCTCCCAGAAAGTGAAGGAGAAAGTTCAGCAGATGCATTCATATCCCTCCTTCCTCTTTTTCTACAGTTATTCATTCTGTCTTTTATAAACTGGCTGTCAATGGCATTCAACTTCTGCTCTTGATGGCAACATGCATAAAGACACATTTTTACTTCCTTATTCCCATTGAAGTAATTTCTTGGTAAATCAAAAGAGATTCATGTTGGTCCAGGTGGCTGTTAGTAGGTCACATTTGAATTGGCATCTATTTATCTGAAACATCCTTTGATAGAGCATACAGTACATATTGCTATGTATTGTATTACAATGCAGACTAGTTAGTTATTCATCCAAATGACTTTGAACCTATTGAACTACTGTGCATTATTAACACAGTAGATAATTTGACACCATAGTGACTTAGCTAACAGGGATAAAGTTAGACTAAACATTTTCACTTCATATAATGCCACATGTTATGTTCTGTACATTCCTTTCAAAAGGGTATCTATTTGTGGAATCCACATGTTTCACTATAGTCTACTGTACATACAGCTCTGTGTGATCATGGAGGTCTTGAAGTATAGCTCTGTGTGATTAGTGGGGGTCTTGAAGTACAGTATAACTATGTGTGATCACTAGAGGTCTTGAAGCATACTGTAGTTTTGTGTAAACAGTGAAGGTCTCGAAGTATACAGTATGTATGTGTGGCTGGTGGAGGTCTATTCCCGCACATGCAGACCTCTAGCAGACAGCTGTGTAAATACTCAATCATCTCGCAGTGCAGACCAAGAAGCCACAGTGAACCCAGGCCTTCAGAGCATGAGCTGGACACACAGAGAGTAAGATAATCACATTTATACCATTTTCTTTTCTCTCTCATTCTGACTACAGGCTCTTTAAAAGGGATTGATAAGAAAAATTAACTTATTTATATGGTAATTCTGTGTGTCAAGAGGAATGAGAATGAGCTATGTATATTCTTCATTGGTGTGGTATCTGTGTGTACTGTAATTCCCTGTGCGTGCGTGCGTGGGTGTGTGTGTGTGTGTGTGTGTGTGTGTGTGTGTGTGTGTGTGTGTGTGTGTGCATAAGGTTGTGAGTACTATATATTACAGTAAAAAACACATCGAAGGCTAGCAATATCTATATTTATAGTCTAGTTGTGAAACAATGAGGTGTGTTTGAGAACATGTTCTTCCTCCTGTGATAGTGTTACCAGTGAAAATTGTAATTGTTCTGCATAGTGTTGCTAACATGGAGAGAATGCCATACAACCAGAATCTGATTTATTAACAAAGTTCAATTTGTACATGGAAGGATACTGACTTGGCAATGTTTGGGGCACAGTAACATTGCAGTCAAACAAAGCACACTTCAGAAAAACTCATTATGTTTTTTGTGTTTTTTTCTTGTTTGACTGAACAATGAGAAATGTAAAACAGGCCAGCAGATTGTTTACTGAATGGCAGTAAGTTAAGCTCTGTTGGGGGAATGGCCAGTTACTTCAATATTTACTGATGTAATGTTGAATCCACTGATCATAGAATTTTGTCCAGTATTGTGTGACATGGTTATGGCTAATGCACTGTAATAATGGAAAATGTATACAGTAATGTAAATACATTCACGTTTATTATGATTTGTTAATTTAAATAGTGTGGTCAACCATAGCCACAGCAGTCACATTAAAGGAAGGGTTATGCCAAATACACACTAGACGATCCTACCAGTTTACAAGACGTAAGAGACACACACTTAAATGTGTTTTACGGTTTTGATCATTATGTGTGTGAAGGGCAAACACTTTTGCCAAAACAGCACACCGCACACCAACCGATTCTATTCCCAAGCAACCCAGTCCTGAATTCCAAAACTGTAAATCTCGCAAATATCCCGTGAGAAACAGCTTTCGCAACCGTTCCTACAGATCGTTATAAAGATAAACTGAACATACAGTGGACAAAGTCCCAACATGGCGTGAAAATGAATATATTCCTCCACAATCTGAATAAAATACAGACGTCAACTTTTGCCACATTACTTGTGCGATTAATTGTTTGCATCACTTTAAATCAGCATGGGGAAATGGTGCAAATAATTGGGCTAATTATCCACTAGTGTGTGCCCAGCAATAGTCATTCTCGAGAACACTTGGTAACTTTGAGCTCAAATCAAAACAAATTCCCTCAGAAGCTCCGCCTCACACATTGAAATGCACTGCAGCATTGCCATGCTGTTCTTAGCAGTGTTCGCCACTTTGTTTTTGTTCATACTTCTACAGCCAGGGCTGTAGATGTAACAGCTTATTTTTTGAAAATTCTCAATTTTCAAATTTTGTGATAAAATGATAAGCTAGTGAAATGCGACGCTTTATTTGGTGGATTTGACAAAAAGCTTTGACAATTACCTTACAATTAGCTTACAATTGACTATAGGCATAAAGTGCAACAGCCCACACATCAGTTGGACAATAATGGATTAGCAGTGTGAGCACACATGTGCTGCTGCTAGTTAGCCTCTTCCGTTCATTAGCACTACGTCACATAAGCAACACTGTGCTGAACGTCTGATGCATACAGTATACCCTCTTACTGTCGATATCCATTGGCAGTTAGCATTGTCACTCACAAGTAATTTCCGATGCAATGATAGCGCAGTGCTTTATTTACTTATTACTGTACTTATTATGGAGGAGCAGGTTAAGGGGGTGTTGTTTGTTTCCATGTGAAATGTAGGCTGCACAGCCCTTTGAGACTGCAACGTGATTAAGGGCTATATACTGTAAAGAAAATTTACTTGACTTGAATTTGTTTTAATCAGTAACTGTATCCTACTAAATTTAAATATTTACAATACCTGTAAAACAGCCAGACTGTTTAAGTTTTCCTCATTGCAAGTTTAACGTCCGACTTGGTCGTTGAGTTACGTAGTTGGTCGTCGTGCATGTCAATCAAAATACCTTGTATGCCAAGTAGGAGGGTACTGACGCAGTTAGCCAGCGCTGTGTCCCATACTTTCCGTAAGGAAAGGCTGGCTCTGCGAAACTAGCTGCTAGTTGACAGACTATGAGCTTGTCTTTGCTGGGAGACTGTAGGAAGCAGAAGGAGATCCAATCTCAGCCTCTTGCGTCCTTTAGCACTACGTCACATCAGCAACTCTGCTGTACATCTGACACATACCCCTGTAAGTTGGACTTTTGGGAAGAGATACTGTTGATTTCCATTGGCTGTTAGCATTGTCACTCACAAGTACATATGTATCTGTAATTTCCGGTGCGAAGCTAGTGCACTGCTTTATTTACTAATTTAAAATTAAACATTTATTTTAAGCAATAACTGTAGCCTACTCATTTTACATAAGACATGTAAACAGCATGTAAACAATGAATTGCTCATAGCAATTTTAACATCTGACTTGGTCATTGAGTTACGTAGTTGGTCATTGTGCATGTAAAAATACCTCACTTGTCAAGTAGGCGGGTATTGACGCAGTTATAGCCAGCACTGTGTCCCAGTCCCAGACTTTATGTAAGTAAAGGCTGGCTCTGCGAGACTAAAAGAGCACCAACCATTGGTTGCTGGTTAGTGTTGAACCTTTTGTTTGTACTGTATGTCCTTCAACTATTATAAGCAGGAGTCTCCCATCTGACTCTGACCTAAGCCACTGCACCCTGGCCCTCAGACCATCACCTTGCAGGCCCTGCCTTTTAATGAACTGTAGCTATTGATTCTCACAGGAGACTATAGTCAAGCAGAACATCGCCTCCATTAGGGCTGTCAGCGCTCTAATGGAGGGAAGTGAGGTGGGCGGTATAGAGAGAGAATGGAAGTTCACAATGGAGGGAGAGAGACAGCAGTAGTATCTTAATGTGAAATACACACACTGGACAATAGCCAGCAGTCAGTTGTTATTATTCAGCTGCTGCTCCAAAAAACCGGAGAGATTTACGGTTACAGTTACGGCCTAACCAATACATGTTGATACATGAAACCATAAAGCATTGTGATTTGTTATACAATACTGTTATAAACTGTTCAAGTTTGAGTCCTCTAGTCTATCTAGCCAGAGTTACACTCAAATGCTGCATCTTAGCTATATTATGTCATTGCATTAGTACCTTCTCTCTGCTAGCATGACATTCATAGAACAGTTATATGCAAGGCAGTATGTCATCCCCTCTGTAGCAGCTACATTGTATATAGTGTGACAGAACAAGGAGACACTTGGCCAGCTGTCTTGGCAAGCTTTGACAGGGACATGGCCTGTGTTGGTCCCTAATGCACATGCCTGTGTTGGGGGCCTGGCCTCAGGGTTAGGGGCTGCTCTGGAGGGGCTCCGACCCAGAAAGAGGTTAACATATTCCAGGGCAGGATGCCAGGGGAGAGGACCAGGACATCTCCTACAACTACGTTTACGCACCTACACACACACATACACAAATGCCGGCCTACGCACTACTGCTTGCCAGAGGTGACCAGGCTTGCTGGCAGAGGAGTCCCACCATTAAGCCAACCAACTGGCTCTAACAGGCCTCTAGCCATGACCAAGGACAAAGAGCAACCTATCCTTACAGGAGAGGCCAGGATGGGAACAGCCAGCGAGGGAAGAGCAGAAATCTGTCCTAGAGGGAAGATACAGGGCTACACAGCTGCCAATGTTGTCCCATAGCTGAGAGAGCGGCTAGACTGACAGATGTGTTACAGCTCTATGGAACTGAGCCAGAGGGGAGAGATGAGAAATGTGTCTTCGCTCACTTTATATCTTGGCTCAGGATTGTCGTTATAAACGCTAACTCTGATCGCTGCCTTTTTGTTAAACTTCCCTGATGTTTCTCTGGCACCATGCCTGGAAGTTGAACGCCCATAAAGATGGCAAAGTTTTAAAATTCTCAAGAAACAAATAAACAAAAACAAAAAGATGATTTATTTGCTTTTAGAGAGGGTTGGAGGTCTTTTCTATTGTATGATCTTGTGAAGAGCCTCTGACACATCGCTGTTTTTGCTTCCGTTCTTTTTTCACTCAACAGTCATTTGGCAAACTCATCTGTAAGTATCAAGGAGCAGTTTGGGCATTTTGCTCCTTACCTTCCTATAGACTGGGCTTGTTTGAGAATACAAACCCAGGTCCTTTCAGTAGGGAGACATCCACCCTAACCACTAGCCTGTCCTCCTCCTGTACAGTATGCTTCACCGCTTCAGTTCACCACTTAGATACACACACACACACACGCACACGCACACACACACACACACCACTCATCACTGTAATGACAGTTATGCCTGGAAACGAAGGAGAATTTGCTGCAATAAAACTGTCTCTTGCATAATTGTTATAATTATTAAATCCACTCTGATTGGATTAATGGAAGCACAAATTATTATAATCCTCTTCATTCACACTGTAATGTCTCGCTCTGCTCAGCTCAGCAAACATACACCCCCTGATTGTGTTATAGTACCCCCAGAGCTTCAGAACATACTTGTGAGCCTATGAGTGTCGTAGGGGGAGGGGTAGAGATGAGTACCGCTGCACTCAGCGCTGGAGTGCTCTCTGTACATTTACATCTTTGCAATGCTCCTTTCAACCACAATACTGGACACAAATCAAGGAGTGGCTTCTTTGTCCATCACTCTCTGTTTGTAGACATTGCCTATTCAGATGTAGCATTGTAATATATTATAATTATTTCCATGTGGAAGGTTGCAGAAGAATACCTCAAATGTCTCTTCCGCCATACCTAAAATCTCATCATAAATATTTATGAGCACATTTGAATAATGTGATTTTGCAATGACAAAGTGCTATTCAGAGCGCCGTGAAAAGACGTTTTTAGTTTTAAAAAGGTAGTGAACGTCACTCAAGGGAAGAGAAACCTTTGGCTGAATTGTCTAGGGGTCATGGCATGTATAGCTATACTGCATAAATAAGATTGTAGACCTACATTCATTATAGCGTGTGTGTGTGTGTATGTGTGTGTGTGTACTGCAATGTAATCACAAGACAACAGAATTGAAGTGAAAAACCTTTAACTAAAATTAAAATTTTCCTTTCAATAAGGTTTCAGGTACAGTATGGCAAGTAATTTGCATCATTTGCATATTTGCATTGGCAGTAGTGAGCTAACAGTGTCTCCTAGAGACAAGACTTTGTCAAGAGTCACACTGTGGCGTGGTTGTCCTGCCGCACACGCAACACGCGGATCTGTCTTCAGGGTTAGAGAGAAGGGGATGTGGCAGTAAAAAGACAGCAGAGATAGCTACTGGGATCGAAGAGGGAAAAAGCGATTAGCTGATTGTCTGCCTCTGGAAGACAACAAGACAAATGCTGTGGTGGGGGTGGGAAGTTGATGATGGTGTCTGCAGCGGGAACTTGTGAGACAGACACTATGTAAAGGGTTTGTGTGTCTTTCTCACACCACACATGTAAATATAGTTCTGTGAACAGAGCCATGAATATGTTCATGTACAAGGACAAATAAATTCCGACAACCTTCTGCTTGTGTGCTCATATATTTCTATAATGGATCTAGTTTGTCCTTTTCTGCCTGCGGATGTGTAGGTAGGGAATCACATAATTGCTGCTAAGCACAGTTCTTCCACCTTTGCCAAGTACCATGGGAAATGAAAGTGCAGTGTCTATGTTGGGAGTCACCAGGTAACTGAAGTCAGTCGACCATGTAATGTAGCATATACTGTAGTTCATTTTGTGTGTGCGTGTGTGTCTGTGTGTGTGTGTGTGGTCCCTGTTACGAGAGGTGTTTGGTTTAATGGATACTACTACAGTATATTCTGTAGAATACTGTTAAGCTGCTGACCATCAGAGCGGAAGTGTGGAAATAGAAGATGCCCCTTTATCTCAGAATAATTTGCTCATGAAGCTACATTTTGTCCATGGGAGGTAAATCAAGCCACACTTCAGTTCGGTTTCAATTTGAAGGTTTTTATTATTTGTCACTATATTTGTATACAGTACACTGGGGACATAGTGTGCATCAGAAGTACATTGTTTTATCTGCCTGCATATCTTAATACAAAAAGTGGAAAACAAA